>JAXGGA010011429.1:0-42495 GCA_038373865.1 Uloborus plumipes | reverse complement strand
ATTTAACGTCCTAAAAGTGCACAGTCACTCAGTTGCATGAATAGCTGAAGGCAATTCCACCGTTACAGACATAACAATCAAATTTTAAGCACACATAATAACAATTTGACTCCATACATTTTTTTTTTTCATAATTCAATGATATTTGCACAATTCTAAATTTTGGAGCAGACTCCTTGATTACAAAAAATAACAAAAAAGCTTAAAGTTTAATTGCTACGTCCATAACGGTGGAATTGCCCCAGAACAATCTGCAATATTTGGCACGACTTTAAAAGCAGCTACAGAAACTTTGATGAGATGGAAGATGAGTCCCATAGGTGCAGTACTTTCAGCTCAAGTTTTTGAGTATTTGAAGTAAGAGTTAAAAGTAGAGAAGATATCCAAAAATGTTTGCTGAAACTGCAACTATACCCTATTCAACGATAACTGATAGTAGAAGTAAACAAAGCAACGTGACACTTGGCGATACTGCTGTTTGCTTGGTGCTTAATATGAGTGAAAACAACTCCAACCAGATAAGCGAAATGTTCGCCCACGTTTTCCCCTTTTTTCGGGTTCTGATAGGAAAACTAAAAGCAATGTTTTTCAAACGCTGTTCATTTTTAACAACTGAGGTCAATCTATTTTACGATGCAAAGCATTAATATATGTTGTCAAAATAGCATTGGTTTTAGGAATTTATTTCCATAATAAATATTTGTAAGAAATATAAACATTCATTGTTTATTGTAATAAACAATGATTGTATTGTATCTTTAAACAATCATTGGAAATAAAGAGGAGTTAATGAAAATTGTATGAAGCCCTCCCCCCCCCCCGCACTTATTTTCATCATCTTCTCTCTGTATTCCCCCCGCCCCCCAAACTGCCATTAAATATTTATTATTTTCTTTCCTTTGCAAAAGTTTTTTTAGTTCATGCGTCAATTGCTTTATTTCTATCCAAAATTGTTCTACAAATATCACCGCAAAAAGTTCTTAAAAAAATATTCCGAGAATTTCTGAAATTAAAAAAATATAATTGCTATGATTTCTATATTGTATTTTTTCCGAAGATTCTCCAACACATGCATTTGGTTCATCTAGTTTACTTCAATCAAAAAAACTTGTTCTAAATTCTATAGTGACATCTTATCCCGATCACGAGAATCTGAAGATTAGATTTTTTGGTTGATAAATATCGTTTATTGATACATACTTTTTGGATTTCAACTTCATTAAAAATTTAAGGTAATTGGTACCCATCCCTCCCTCCTCAAAATAAATAAATGTTTGCCAATAAAACTTTAAAACGTAGACACCGAGGCGGTCCTTTGGAGTGCAATAGGAGGTCTTTGTGCCGCCAACAGCCCCGGATTTTTAAAAGACACGCTGTGGTATCCCCAGGGGCACGGATCCCATCCAGTGTTGTCGGCCCTGCGTTGTTCGCACATCGCTAAAACGCCGCGCTGAGTAGAAATTAACGCCCGAACAGCTCATGATGTCTCAAGTGTGGCTGGGAGGCGTTAAAAATGTCGTGGTCACAAAGTCCTCCAAGTGAAACGATACCTCTGGGGGTGCCAGAACCTAGGGTTTGCTCGACCCTAGGTTCTGGTTCAAAATTAAGAACAGAGCGCCCTTCAGGGCCCTATCCCGGTTGCATTTAAGCATACCGTACTCGATTTTGGACATGCGAAAAGATGCACGCCTATCATTGGTCGAATTGCTGTCAATCAATCGCCTATCGCCGCCCATAGGTTCGGAAAGTAAAGTGAAAAATGTCAGAATAGAGATCAGTGGTCAGAACAGAGTGAAACGTCTTGCCGGGGGGAGGGGGTAGGTATCAGCTGCCTTGTCATCGTAAAATAATTAAACATTTATAATTGTTAGAATCAAGCTAAAAAGTGTTTTATTTCAAAAATAAACATAGGAATAACTTCTATGCAAATTCATCTCAAAACACATAGTAGTGCCATCTATATGTACACACGGAAAGCAATTTACGGAAATGCAATTTTCTTTTAAAACTTAAAACCAGTGTCTCCAAATGTATTGGATTACTGTTCTTGATTGATAGGAAAAATGAATATTCGCGCCCTTCTAAAAAAGTTCTGAGGGTGCTACAAAAATACTATTATTTATATTTTTACATATTTTTGATTTTTTTTTTTTTTTGCAAACAAGATAGTATCTTACAAATTTATTTTTAAGTAAAAGGGGGAAAATACAAAATTTTTACTCAAGTGTTTGTGTTTTAAGGTATAGATATTCTTTTATAATTACTCTTAATACGATATGAGTACATATATTAGCATCTGTTTTATCAGTTCAAGAATTATTAATCATCAGACAGTTAAAAATGTTCATATACATTTTCTTTAAACAGGAATTTCTATAAATCGTTTTTAGTGATTATCCGACTAATTATTAATGAAGAAAATTTCCGGATTACTTGCCCTGATGAAGTATCTCGTGCGGACAAGGTACATAAATTTTAAATGAAGAAATTAAATGATTTAGTCCCCTTAAAAACCGTATTTATTGGGTTTCGTTTAACATCTCGTCTAATTAAAAAAAATAAAAAAAAGTTTAGTGTCGAGTACTTAGTGCTACCTTAAAATATGAATTTTTTCCCTCTCTAATTTTCAGTTACATCAAACATTCATGGAGTAAAAAGAATGCAAGACAAGCAGAAGAACAAATTATGTATTTATAATACCCCAAAGTTATTCACAGATACCACTAACGATTTACCAGAATAGGAAATGAAATGGAATATTTATATCTATTAAATTCACACGCTTGAAAGTAACATTAAATTCAGCGGACTTACAGAAATCGACAGCTATAATTTCCAAATTTTTATAACCTTGTTAAAAGCTTTACTGATGTATAACATCCCCTCCTTTGCAAAATAATATATTATACAAATGATTCAATTATATTTTCCAATATTTTAGCGCTAATAGCAAAAAGTACAAAGTTTACATAAAAAGATTTAATGCACATTAAAGTAGCCTATATATTTAACAGTTTTAATAACCTGAAAAAGTATACAAAAAAAAAAAATTATCCTTATAAATAATACCTGTTAATCATTTTTAGAAACCACATTCTTACAAAAAACATAACAGCTGCACAATTTAATTTATAAGCTAATAAATAGAGCGTTGAAAAATATTAAAAAAAGCATTTACAATTAAAATAAACAATTAAAAAAAACAAAATTACCAGAAAACGATATTTTGATATGATGGGCATAAATTTCTCATGCTCTATTACTATTTGTTTTCCTTTCAAATTCTAGCAAAGAAGTTTGTTTGTCATGAACTTAATGTTGCTTGTTATAAAAATGCTCTCTTATCATTTTCTACCACGAAATAATAAATTTTTTAAGGAAATATTCGTCTTTTATTTTTATGAAGAACTGGGCGAATTCATATAGGCTGTATCTCAGAATAGCATTGCCTTTGTTTTGGCGGCGAAAGGAGATCATCAACAAGTCGATTCGACCAATGATAGGCGTGCATCTTTTCGCATGTCCAAAATCGAGTACGGTATGCTTAAATGCATCCCGGTTAAACCACGAAGCTGTGGTAGGTACGGGGGACCCTGGAGGTGTGAAATGAAATGTCTCAAGTGTATAGTGTGTGGTGAAGTGTGTATTTCGACGTTAAGGGAGGTGTCCGAGATTATCACCACGCTCATCAACAACAATATATGTAACGTCAATGAAGGAGCCTTCTTGTCTGTTCTATTATTTGAAAGATTTGCTTGAATTGATTTTCCCCACAAAATGTGGAAGGGCGATCTGTCCAATAACCATCTTGTGTCCTTCAAATCGTGGTCTCACTTGTTGGTCGGCCTCTATTTTGACACTACGCAGAGCGCAAATATTTTCGAAGGGTGCCAGTGCGTCTCGTTCTTTTCGTCTGCTCGAAAACACGACACATTTATCTTCTGCATTTTGCGTTAAATTAAGTACCGAGTTTGGAACATTTTATGACATTAAAAAATATAGATATTTAAAAAGCAATCTACATTTAAACATCAATTATTAATGTCTGTTTTTAAAAAACTCATTGGAATCAAAGTTTATAAAATAACAATTTACAACAACCTACATGAATTCAAATAAATAAATAATACAACATATGTTGTATTATTTATTTATTTATTTGAATTCATTTATTTATTTTTACTCAAGCTAAATGGACATTTTTGGTGAAGAAATGTTTGTATTTATATCTCTAAAACAAAACATAGTTCCCGCTCCCCGATTTTTTAAATAAATCATGTTTTCCAACAAAATATTTTCGTAGGTTATAATTTTACTGAGAAAAGATTTTTTTTCTTTTTCAAAAAATATTGGTATTCTCAAAAAATATTGGTATTCTCTGAAAGTAGAAAAGTACTTTTTTCTGTAAAATTTGTATGTGTAGAGCGATTTTTCTAAGTTGTTCGTGCTGACTTCCCGTGGTGACTTTCTTTTGGGGCACTTCTCGCTAAGAATGAAGTGCAGTCGAAATTCAAAGTAAAATTGCCAATCGGAGGAGTAACTTGTGAATGTGGCAACCCTCTTTGTTTACTTCTACTATCAGTTCTCGTTAAATAGGGTATAGGTGAAATCAATCAGCGTTCATACTCTGCAATAAAAAATCAAATGCTCGTGACAATGATACAATGTCTAACGTAAATGAAATATTGAAATAGCACGATCTTCAATGCAAGTTGGATATACTAGTAAAATAGACATCATTTTCACATTTTGATCCTCTACTTGCAGTCTTTGAGCAAAAGCCTAAGATGACCCTGACCCTTATAAGAAAAGAAAAATATATTTCAGAAGGTGATAACGTTTTGCGGGGAATTTTTCGCTAAATGTTCAAATTTTCTTCATCTCAGTACAATCACCTACAGTTGAGCCACAGCTGGCGTTTTCATCAAGTGTCATTTTTTCGCACAAAAATCCACTAATCTCTATAGGGTCATTCCACGTCAAGTGATCCAAAATCTGAGAAAAATTTTACCTTACATTTTTGTATTTCTTTCACATTTGGCTCATCAATTGTACCCCTTGAGGTAATCAAAAGTCTCAATTTTTGGATTTTTATCTCTATTATTTTTTCATTTATGAGACTTTGAACTTTGGAAAAACCCTCGTTTTTCCATGGATAAGGGAACATGAAAGGGACCATAACTCGGCACCAAATATAGATAGAACAATTTGGTAAATGGCATTTTAAAGTACGTTAGTTGCCGCTTAATCTGATATGCAACATGACTAATTTGATAAAAATTTTCTTTTTCAAAAAATGAAATTTAAATTTCAAATTTCAATTTCTCGAAAAACATATATTAATTTTTTGAAAAAATTCTCAAAAATGTTTGTGTATTTCATCTATGTTTGTACAAATTTTTAGATTGGGATCTCAATGGGATCATATTTTTTTCAATTTTTGAACAAAACTGTATAGGAAAAAAATGATATTTTTTAGATTCTATTTATTTAAATACTAAGTTCTCTTGCTTGTGATGGTCTAAAAAGTAGTGAACAAACATGAATATGTTTAAAGTGAGCTAGCATGAGCTTATAGGTTTGTCAGGTTCACCCCCCTTCACCCTTCCTCCCCGCACAATCACTCTTTTTAATTCAAAACTGTTCAAAATGTTTTTAAAAAAAACTCTTTGATACAAAATTAATAGTAAACTTATTTAAAGTTGGTAAATGAGTTTCCTTATAACTAGACGAAGTATCCCCCTCCCCACCCAAATATACCATTCACACTATACTAATATGACGTCTAACCTGGGGATTGAGTTGAGGATTATTTTCACCCTAGGTATATATATTGTTTTTCAGACGAAGTGTTTCTTTTCGATCCGAACTTCAAAGTGTACTTCCATTCAATATCTGAAATTTAACTTTATGATTCATTTCATCTTCTACTCCAGCACCAATCTTCAATTTTGAAGGGAGGAAATAAATGGGTCGCCCCAATGTCATATCAAACAGCAAAATAGCACTGCTTCCCCTTGTTCTCATCATTTTTTCTATTCTTTTCGCACAAAACTGAAAATAAATCAAAGTATCAGATCATATGTCTGTGTCCCCATAACTATCTTTCCACATTATCTAGTGTGCAGCTGTTATTTAATTTTTTTAATCGTTTGTGTTCTTTTTCACTTTGTTGTAAAGGAAAGTAATGCAGCAAGATATATATATATATATATATATATATATATATATATATATATATATATATATATATATATATATATATATATATATATATATATATATATATATATATATATATATATATATACATATTAAACAAACACTGCTTTTTTGAGCAAAACCTCACATATTGTTTAACTTCTTTACAGATTGCTACCCCCCATTACCCTACCTTTCCACTCCAAACTTTTATTTTTTTTTATCATCCCCGCCTAGCCCCATTTCAAAGCCTTAGTCTCTATGTCTGGTAGTGTTTCAGTTTGTTATATTTGTTACTCTTTCCTATTAGCTTATGAGCTTTGTCCAATAAGAGAAAGGAAAGGCAATGATGGGGACTGACATATAACGTGACACTTTAATTTATTTTCAGTTTTGTGTAAAAATAATGGGAAAACATTATGAGAACAAGGGGAAACAGATGCTATTTTGCTGTTTGCTATGATCTTGGGGCGACCCATTTATTCCCTCCCTTCAAAATTGAAGATTGGTGCTGGGGGAGGGGATGAAATGAACCATAAGTTTAAATTCAGATTTTGAATGGAAGTACACTTTGTGAAGTTCGGATTGAAAACGAAACACTTCGTCTGAAAAACAATATATACCTAGGGGGAAAATAATCTTCAAATCAATCCCCAGGTGAGACGTCATATTAGTATAGCGTTAATGGTATATTTGGGTGGGGGAAGGGTTGTACTTTGCCTTGTTATAAGGAAGCCTAATTACCAACTTTAAACAAGTTTACTGTTCATTTTGTATCAAAGAAGCTTTTGTTTAGCATTTTAAATAGTTTGGGGGGAAAATGGTTGGGTCAGGAAGGAAGGGAGGGGGAGCTGACTAATCTACAAGTTAATTCTTGCTCACTTACCTAGAGAAAAAATAATAGTCAATTCAATCCCCAGGTTAGACGTCATAATAGTACAGCGTTAATGGTATATTTGGGTGGAGGAGGGGGATATTTCTTCTACTTATAAGGAAACTCATTTACCAACTTTAAATAAGTTTACTATTCATTTTGTATCAAAGAGTTTTTTTTTTAAAACATTTTGAACAGTTTTGAATTAAAAAAGAGTAGTTGTGCGGGGGAGGAAGAGGGAGGGGGTGAACCTGACAAATCTATAAGCTCATGCTAGCTCACTTTAAACATATTCATGTTTGTTCACTACTTTTTAGACCATCACAAGCAAGAGAACTTAGTATTTAAATAAATAGAATCTAAAAAATGTCATTTTTTTCCTATACAGTTTTATTCAAAAATTAAAAAAAATATGATCCCATTGAGATCCCAATCTAAAAATATGTATAATCATAGATGAAATACACAAAAATTTTTTAGAATTTTTTCAAAAAAATTCATTATATGTTTTTCGAGAAATTTAAATTTGAAATTTAAATTTCATTTTTTGAAAAAGAAAATTTTTATCAAATTAGTCATGTTGCATATCAGATTAAGCGGCAACTAACGTACTTTAAAATGCCATTTACCAAATCGTTCTATCTATATTTGGTACGGAGTTATGGTCCCTTTTATGTAGCCTTATCCATGGAAAAACGAGGGTTTTTCCAAAGTTCAAAGTCTCATAAATGAAAAAATAATAGAGATAAAAATCCAAAAATTGAGACTTTTGATTACCTCAAGGGGTACAATTGATGAACCAAATGTGAAAGAAATACAAAAATGTAAGGTAAAAAACATTGGATCACTTGACATGGAATGACCCTATAGTAAAACCTGAGACGACTCCCAGTCACCGCTTAGTAGAAAGGATGAAGCCTGCAACCCTAGAGACAACGCCCCTACTACACCACGATGATGCATTTTCAAATATATGCCAAGCGCGCCAAGGAGCTATGTCCCGTAGTTTTCAGATTCATACCGACAGATGGCGCTGCATCACTCGAAAATACGTGACGCCATGACTGGAGAGTAGCCTCTCTTCTAAACACTGCGCTTTGGCGCCTAATGTAATAAAATGAGAGGCGAAGTTATTAAAGAAAGAACCGTTCACTGTTGACTGTTGTGAATAGGTTCGCTGCTGTCTCGCTCGGTGCAGATTGCATTGTTTTTAGCGGGATGTCTTAGATGTTTAACATGTAAAACAATTACTCTCTTCCTCATTGTCCAAAAAAATGGAAAATCATGAGGATTGCTGGCTGCTTTCTCAAAGTAAATGAACATGTGCCGTTGGTTAGAGTAGTTACCTTCTCGTAGAATTCAACTCCTTCTGCTGATCACAGTTTTACGAATGACAAATCAAATTGTGTTGTTTATAGCTTTTTTGAAATCATTTCTCTTAGTAAATAAGACAGAAGGATTTAATGGTGAGATTGTAGAACTTTTACAAATTTATGAACTATGTACTCGTTTCTCATCCTTATCTATTAAACTGAGTTTTATCTTTTTAAATTCGTGGCATATGTATCGGATCATAAATAAGGCTCATTAGATTAGAAGTTTTACAGTTGGGGGAAGAATGGAATTTTTTCTTTGGAGCATGCTTTTGTTTCATCGTATTTCAGGATTATTATTTTGTCCACTTTTTTGTTAAGTCTAGGACACAGAAAGAAATAGGTGAAAACGAAACTCTACTAATTTTTCCATGTGTTTCAAATCAAACTTTTGACTATGTTGTTATAGAATAATTAAATAATTTCATTTTTCAGAATTCCACTGCATTATTTATTCATTGATAATTAAATATCTTTAAATCAATGAGTTATCATAAATTTGTTATTTTTGCATACTGATCATATTATAATAAATGCATGCACACACAACAAAAAAAGAAAAAAAAAATCAATTTCACGAATTGTTGAAATTAATGACATTTTTACTTATCATATTGATATAATAAGGGAGGGCTTTTTTCTCATAGTACAAATATTTAGAAATAAATAAGTACTAACTAGTAATGATGATACGACACACATAATATAGAAGAACAGGCGAATGCTGTTCTCACTGGAAAATATAAGATAGTGTAAAAATATAAAGAATCCAAACAAGTGGCATTTGATAGGACATTGTGAAACAAGTTCTTGGATGAAAATTTTTTTTTGCCATTGTGTCCCTTTCTTTGAAATACAAAGTCTTAAATGCCGAAATTTGAATGAAAATCTTCAATTTTAGTGAGTTCCAGTGAAAACGGCACGATTTTATCATCTGCATCTGACAAGACATCTCAGTATCATTTTTGGTCATTGCAAAATGTATGAAATTTGCCTTTACATTTATCATTTACTTTTGTGTGTTAATGTAAAGAACTACTATCAAGCCTATAACTTGAAAAGTAGAGAGGTTTCTTAAGAGGAAAGACAACTTTAAGCGAGATCAAACTTAACTTTTGTAGCTTTTTATTTGCGATAAATCATGAGGTAGCAGTTGACCTTCTTGGTAATTAAAAGAAAGATATTTACATATTCATGCAATGCTGTATTATTGTGAAGGGGGGGGGGAGGTGGAAACAGAGAGAACGCTCCCAACCGAAATTCTTGGGATTTTTTTTTAACTTTAAAATCAAAGAAAGTAATGTAATTTGGTGCATATCATTTTTTCTTTCAGCGGGTTCCCAAAACCCCTAAGCATTTTTTCCACCTATAAAACTCTGGTTTTTGTTGGTTTTCTATATATCTGTGGCTTGGTTCTAAAAGGGCCTAAGTCAAAAATGTTAGTTTCGAGAAAAAGGCGATGAAAGATATTTGAGATTTTTTAGAACTTTCTTAAATTAAGATTCCCATTATTATTTTTTGGTATTTGTTTATTGTTAGTGTAAAGAAACATTATTTTATCATATGAAATTTTTTAACCTGTTACTATTTTATGTAAATATTATGACATTGGCCCTTTTTAAATTTAAAGCTACTGCAACAATACAACCAATTTTAGTTTGATATTAGACATTGGCCTTTGTAGAATTAGAGTTTTACTAAATTGGAAACTTTTGATGTAAATAACACAGAATGTGAAAAAATTGACATTGGCCCTTTTAGAACCAAGGCACAGATATAATAAATATTAAGTTTGTTGTCCAGATCCATTCTTCATAGTGAATTTTGAAACGGGAATCAATTGATAACGGAAGGAGAGAAAAAACAATCTAATGGAATAGCTGGTAGATTTAGTTATTTCATTTATTTTCCTGTTTTTAGCGATACTTTTTAAATGCATTAAACCTTCTTCCATGATTTTTTTTTACCTTTCTTTTACTTTTATATCTTAATAATGCCTTTTTGAGATAAAGAATAACTTGTGAAAGTAATTGCAGTATTTTTAAATATGACAAAATAACATGCAATATGTTGTACATCTACGTTACAGGAACTTTTCGCTATAGTGACCAATTTTGTTTGACAGGGGTTTTTCTAATCACCATCAACTATATTAATATATTTTTAAGTATGAATAACCATTTCCCTTTATCCTTCATGTAATTTCTGACATAGATAATAGGGTATGTCATAAAAATAAAAGTTTTTTTTTTTCGACTTGGTACACGCACTTTCCTATGTATTCACTCATTTTGAGTTGATTGGTATGAAAAAAAGTTTTTGGAAAAAAATTTTAGCTACTGGGAAAACGTTATAACTCCTGCAGCTATATTGCGTATTCGACCTGAAAGTAGTGAACTTTTTGAAAAAAAACACCGGAGTTTTATCTAAATTGCGTTTTTCCGGTAGCTAAAATTTTTTTTCAAAAACTTTTTTTTGCACCAATCAACACAAAATGAGTAAATACATAGGAAAGTGCGTGTACCAAGTCAAAAAAAAAAAAACTTTTATTTTTATGACATACCCTAATGGATAATTTTGCAGCTATTGACATTCGTTTTCTTTATGCAATTTTATTTTTTCTGGATTTCCTATTAAAAGTTCTATGTTTTTGCTAACAGTTAACAGATCATAAAACTGCATATGAATAATGTGTTTTTTCAAAATAAGAACTGACATGATGTTTTATTTCAATATCAAAGACTATGTGTTTCATTTTTTGTATATGAGCTCATATTAGTAGCTTTTTGTACTTATTCATATTAATTATCCTGAATTATTAAAAAACACTTACAACATACTTCATTTATAATAATTACCCCTTAAATTAGTTCAGTTAAATTAGCTTAAAATTCTAAAATACATTGTTATCATGAATAAGTTAAAACTTTCGTTTAAGTTAGTTGTAAAGTTGTCATTCCTCTGAATAAAGCTCGCTATTTTCTACTTCATAGGCTTGATATTGATTTTTTACTTTGACATGCACAACTAAAGGATTAATGTAAAACATCTTCACATGCTTTACAAATGTCCTGTAATAGGAATGATATGTCTTCCCATATGCAGACAGTGAAATCGGGAGGTAATTTCTATTTCTTGACCAGTCTTTAAAGTTGGCGACTTTTCTTAAGATTTCAGCCCACTTAAAGATCCCATAACTTAAAAACGAGCAGACGAGAGCACATGATTTTTCGGTCAAAAAATGTCTTAATATGCTCTTTCGATTTGTACTATTTTTAACTTCTGTCATTATTACATACGCAATGTGGTTCCCCGGTTAGAAAGTTTCAAAGTTAGCAAACAATTTTGTTATTCTTAAACAAATTATTATTATTTATTTGTTTTGTGTATTTTTTTCAGCCTACTATAAATGTCAGCTGCAGTTTTGAGATGCTCTTAAAGTGATAATATTGAAAAAGTGGAAGAATAGGATGAGTAAAACTAAACAACATTTTAAAAAGTACAAATGTATATGTTTTAAAAGTGTTTAAAACTCAGCAAACAGCTGTTTCGGGGCTGTAAATTGTAAGCCTCAAGTTCAGTGCATAAAACCAGACAGACAGGTTCTCTTGCAAAAAACAGTCAAGTGAACCAAACTTAGTTCACATTCAGTATCTTAATGGTTAAGAAGAGGCTAGATTTTCAGTGTGCTTGATGAATTGATTCAAACCAGTCTAGCTGTGCTGAGAGTTTATTGCTGTTATCACTTTTGTATTTGCATATATTTTAACCATTCTAAGAGTTTCTTCTCAAAAAGTTTAAGCCCCTGTATCAAAATATTATGCTTTTTTTAACTTGTTAAAAAAGAACTTAAGAGCAAGAATCTGAGAGAGTGTCATGCCTGTGATTCATAACGTCTCAGATTTTTTCCAAAAAATTACCAAATGTTTATTATCTTATTGAAAGACCAAATTCAGAATGTTTTGTTCTAAAGTTGAGCTGTTTAGTTTTTATGGATCCCTAAAGATGAAGGTGCGGCATAAAAAATTAAGCGGATTTTCAAGACATGGAAGTTGCTATGAGCCAAAACTCTTACCAGGAACTGTTGAACTCTAATTTTCTTTTTGTATATGGAATTCAGAAGGTTCAAACTAGACAACATGAATGTTAAATTTAAGGTAAGTTGTTGCCGTAAGGTCAGTGAAGGAACTCAAAACAAGGCATTTTTGACGTTTTTTAGCATTTTTGAGGTCCAAACACAGCTTGTACATTTCAGTTGCCACGACAGAAGTAGTGTCGTTTGAAAGACCAGTGTAAGCACTTTAAAATAATATATAAATAACCGAGGAAAGTTCAACGTGCTTTTAGTTGCGTAAGGCCGAAATATGAAAAATGTCATATTTTACCGATATTCAAACGGTCATAACTACCTCTGCCAACAACATATTGAAATATTTTTTTTTGACAATGTCCTTCTCTATTCTTTGTCTTAACAGAACAACTGAGTCCAATAAGGCAAAATGTTAAAAAATTTTTTACAAAAAATGTATTTTTCCTTGTGCATTTTCTGTAAAAAAATTTTAAGCATTTTGCCTCAGAGGACTCAACTGTTCTGTTAAAATAAAGAATAGAGTATGACATTGGCAAAAAAGCTATTTCAATATGTTTGTTGGCAGAGCAAGTTATGACCGTTTGAATATCGGTAAAATATAACATTTTTCCTATTTCGGCCATACGCAACTAAAAGCATGTTGAACTTTCCTCGGTTGTTAATACATTATTTTAAAGTGCTTACACTGGTCTTTAAAACGACACCACTTTAGCCGTGGCAACTGAAATATACAAGCTGTTTTTGCACCTCAAAAATGCTGAAAAAAGTCAAAAATGCCTTGTTTTGAGGGCCTTCACTGACCTTACGGCCACAACTTACCTCACATTTAACATTCATTTTGTCTAGTTTGAACCTTCTGTATTCCATATACAAAAAGAAAATTGGAGTTCAACCTTTCCTGGTAAGAGTTTGGCTCACAGCAACTTTCATGTCTTGAAAACCCGCATAATTTTTGATGCCGCACCTTCACCGTTAGGGATCCATAAAAATAAACTCAACTTTAGAACAAAACATTCTGGATTTGGTCTTTCAATAAGATAATAAACATTTGGTAATTTTTTGGAAAAAATCTGAGATGGCATGAATCACCTCATAATGCTAGGCATGACAGTTTCTCAGATTCTTGCTCTTAATAAACATACTTACTTATAAAAATAGGAAATTACTTTTGTTTATGTTATTCAACATTACATGTTATGACTGCTTAGTTATTCTTTAGTTGTTAACTTATATTGAGAATGTATTCAATTTTAGGTGGTGGTTTAGGAGATAAATGTGAAAATGATAACCAGTGCTATCAAAAGGATCCTAATAGTTATTGTTTAACTCTTGATGAAAACCTGCGATGTGCTTGTAAATCGAATTATCATGTGAATGTCATAAATAATACAGAAAAATGCATATATAGTAAGTACATACATAAATTTGAAAATATTTTATTTCTGATTATAACTTCTGGATTGTTTGATTATATTTTGAAATTTTCAGCTGTATTTCTCAACTGTTCGACTATTTGAAAGAAATATGTCTTCCTCATATATATTAAGTTGAAAATATTTTATTGTATTTAATTATAACTTCAATAGTGTATAGAGAGAGAGATGTAACATCAATTTCGATGTTTTCAAACCATCAATGTTTTTGTTAAAACATGGACATTTTTACCTTCATGTTACTTTTCTTCATTGTCAATGTTTTATAATTCGACCAAATAATGAAAAGAAAAAGACAAACAACCAGGGATAAATAAGTTCATGAAATTAAGTTATAATAAAATCTATATCATTTACCAATGATCGCAACATTCCTCACATTGGAGAAGGTTTGCTAGCTCATTAGGTGTCTAAAGTATACTTATTGGGTCATTAAAAAGTCTCTGCGCTTTTTCCGTAAGTTTTTAAGTAAGAATTTTTTTATTTGAAAATTAATTTTAATCTAAGTGCATATGCTCATTATTATTTATGACCTTTGGCTATTCCCTCGGTAGCTGCATAATTTCATTGGTGTAAAACTTCTGAGGTTTATCGGCGTAAAACTTAGTCAAGTGATTTTCAGCGACTGTTCAGTTAGACAATTTTTTGCCACCAAAAGAATTTTTCAAAGACTGAAACTCATGATAATCAAAATTAGCAAGGTCCGGCCTACACGGTAGATGCACTAAGAGTTCATAACCAAGTTTCTTCGATTTATTCTAAGTCATCAAAGATGAGTGTGGCTTAGCATTATCATGGTGGAACACAACTCCTTTTCTGTTGGCCAATTCTGGTTGCATTTTCTTGATTGCTTCATTGAAACAGTTGAGTTATGCACAATAGAGGACAGAATTTACTGTTGCGCCAGGTTGTATCAGTTCATTATGAGCAATGCCCTTCCATTTCTACGAAACACCTTTTTGCAGTCAATCCTGGATTTGAAGTTGTTTGTGGTGGGTCACAGCCCTTTACCGAGATCACATGCATTTCATTGTCTCGTATCTAATCCATTTTTCATCTCCTGTAATAATTTACTTCAAAAAGAATCGATTTCGGATCTCCTTAGAAGAGTTTTACTGATGGTAGCTCTGTCAATCAATTTTTTTTTCGGTAATTGTTGTGTCACCCAAACATGGAGCTTCTTTGAGCAACCTGTTCTCTTCAGAGGATCACAAACTGTTATGTGGTTGATGTTAAGTGTCTCCTCCATCTTTTAAGACTTTAGGCTTTGATCCCGCTAAACCAGTTGAAAAACTTCATCGACTTTTTCAGTGAATAGCCGACTAGAGAGAGATGTATCTTTGACATCGAACTTTCCGGAACGGAATAAAGTATACCTCTTTTGTTTACAGCGTTCACTCATTGCATCCTTACATAACATTTTTTAAAAACAACGGCCGTTCTTGTGGCGTTCTTATCTTTTTTGCAGTGAAAAAGCATCACCTATCGTATTTTTCAGATATTTCAGTCATTTTTAAAGCGCTATAACTTTTTACTCGATTGGCGAAATACTTGATCGTGGTCACAAAAAGGTAGCCCGAAATGCCACCTTTCAAATGAATACTCATATAACGCAATTGGATTAGTGTTGCTCGAAATATATACGTCAAACCATCTGGTTAGAAAAAAGCGCGAGGACTTTTTAAATGACCCAATACATTGTAGAAAAGTTATCAATTTTTTTTTCTTGGGTGATGCAGCCAAGAAGGAAACTAAAGACCCAGTCCTTGAGTGGGCCCACCCTTAGTAAAATTTTTTTTAAGTTTTATGGGAGAAAAGCTGCTTGGTGAGCCAAACTGACTAATTGCCTGCATTGACTCTCGGCAATCCTGCTTTTTTCCAACACACGGATAACAAGAATGTTGACATTCGCGAAATATTTCCTCTATTTAGAGTCTTCTCCTGATAAGTGATTGGTTTAAATTGGTAAATTGTAATTTCATCTGAAATATGTACCATTCTGTTGGAGTAGTAGCTGATAAATTACTATAAATATTTTAAAACCATTAAATGTATTTTGCGTTTTTAATGTTCTTCATTAATTTGCGTAAGAAAAAAATTAAAAAACATGTCCATAATTTGTTAGGGCAAATTCTATTTTTGCCACTCAAGGAAAAACCTATTTTTGGCATGTGTAAAAAACCGCTATTTTTTCCATGGTTTTTTCCACATGTAGCAAAAACTTGCCAACCTTGTCTCATACATAAGAATGAATTAGACCATGTGTCAGCCTATGAAAATCTACCACCCTAAGGCCAGCTTGCTTATTCCATCTAGAGACTGCAGTTTCATTCTTTTTAGAACTCATCAGTCTTTCACAGGAAATAACCAAGCTGAGTCAGGTATCATCTTATAGAAGCTAAGAGTGCAAAACTACTGGAAGCTAATGGAAAATTAGTACACCAGCCAGAAACTGCAGCAATGATATGGTACAACTCATACACGGTTACTACATTACTGTTTATGGTACGGTTACTGTGCAATACCAAAACTCTACCATAATTTTAAGAGTTGTACCATCATACCCTTGCTGCGGTCTCTCTGGTGTGCTAATTTTACATTAGCTACTGGTTTTTGGCACTCTTAGCTTCTATAATAAGAGGATATCAGCCGTTAAAACTCGGTTACTTCTTACTCCGGATTGATGAGTTCTATAAAGAAGGAAACTAGTCTCAGGATGGAATACCTCAGCTGGCAGTGCATTGCACATACTTCTGAATTGTTTTGCCAATTTGCAAAAAAAAAAAAAAGAAAAAAGAAAGAAAGAAACTATAAATTAAGAGCTTCAATCCAAGTGTTTTGACCTTTTTTTTTTGGTTGATAAAAAAATATTTATAATTTTAGCAATTTCTTCAGACTTTCAATGCCATATTTTCTTATATTGAAAACAGTAAATAAATAAAGGAAATTACAGAAAAAAAGTTTTGTGTGTGAATTCTAAATATCTATATTTCGTCTTTTGAAGCTGAACCAATTGAAGAGGAAAAAGAGGGTCTTACAGCTGCACCAATAATCCTATGTTTTATGGGATGTGTTGTTGTAGAAGCACTTTGCTTGCTTGCATTTCGTTACTGGAACAAACATAGGTAAATTATTTTATAAAACTGAAATGTCTCTTTTAATAATTACTAAGGTAGAAAATTGTAAGTTAATGAATATAATGTGGTTGGTTCATTTGAATACTTTGTGCTTTCTTATTAATTAGGCTGGATTTATGTTAAACACTTTAAGGTAATAATACAGTGCTACACTCTACTATAGGAACTCCTTAGAATTTGGTTATTCTTGAAAAATATAACGTGAAATGAACAAAAGACTTTTGAAGGATAACTAACATTAAAACACTACAAATGGCAGAAACTATACTTTGTTATTAAATCGGGTGTCCATCTCCCAAGAGCAAAAATGCATCCTTCACAATGCTACATAGCCCTCAAAAATGAAATACTGAGAAAAACATCCCCCCTTATGTTTCAAGTGGAAATATTGCAAAATTTAAACTTCTTAAATCAGGGGTGTCCATCTCCTCCCAAACACAAAAGCTTTGGCATGCCCCCTTGTTCTACAAAGCCCCCAGAACAAAATGTCCTAAAAACTTGTCCCCCTTTCCAAAGGGGCTACATGAGAAGCCTTAGTGTTTTGCTGACCTTGTGCGATCCTGAAATGGCATCTAGTTTTTCATGTGCTGATATTAAGGCATGGATATCAATGATAAGAATAATTTTGATCACTCGGTTTCCACGAGTTGAAGGCACCTGGGTTCTTTTCAATGCAAAATTGCACTAGAAAATAAATTATGCCAAAGGCATTCAAAAAGAAACAAATACCCGATGGATCTTTTACATGCTGCATATATATTATAATTATATGACATGGTCGCTGATGATTTTCTGCATCTCGTAAACCCACCAACTGGCCACCAGGGGTCAGAACCAGGGTCCAAGGTGGAGATGGCAAACACCTTACAACCACACCACCCAACCGAGATACCCTAAAAACAACCTTATGGTGGAATATTTCTTGAAGTTGTTGTTTCGTTCGTACTGTATATACTTACCAGTGAAAAAGTTGGTTTGAGTTTACACATACTGTATTATTGCGTATTCTAACTGCTCTCATAACTAACTAGAGGCTTAACTGCATACTTCCTTTTAAGGCAAATGTCACAAATTTTTTTACCTTCAATCTCCTTGAATTCTACTTCATCTTTGTTAAATGCCTTATCACAATTCTCCTTATCATCAGCAGTAATACCTACCTGTTGAGAAGTAAGTAAGTTCTTGTGCTTTAGAAACAAATTCCAAAACAAGGAGACAAAAAGCTGGAAATTTTTAGCATTCCACTGCCAAGTTGCCATACATAATTCAATGTATTGTTATAATGATGTATCACCAGAAAAATCTTCTATAGCCTCAAAAATCATCAAATAAAATGGCCTGAAGTTTATCCAGGTAGATGTTCTAACCCATCTGCCTCCAACCAATTCACCACTACTTTTTATTGCTCCCATCAGGACATGCTCTATAGTTAAATCACTTTAGATACCGGACCAAAATGTGTTCCTGCATTGTATCATAAAATGTCTAATGTAACAAGTTTATCAAATTCTTTCTTGGAATAATGTATTCAAAAGTTACAAACAGTTTTGCAAGTATAGGTGTGCTGATTTAGCATGATTCAAATGAGTGTCAACATGAAAGAAAGGCAACTTGAAATTTTTCTCTGAACATCTTTGAGATGATTGATTTTTGAAAAGAAAAAAAGCAAATTAGCATTTTATCTTATTAGAATTCATTAATATACTTTTATATTAATTAATTTTGCAATTTTTGAGTGATTTTTTTTTTAAGTTGGGGAAAAAAATTTTTAAAAAAAGAATTTTTCTCTTCCCGCTTTTCCCCAAAACGTGGTGCACAAAATATTCGAGCTTTTTATCCCTTCGTTTTGGAAAAGGTAAGAAGCAATATGCCACAACTCTAAACTTTTTTTTTCCCTTTTAGATGTCAAAGTAATGTTTTTTTTTTTTGCATTGTTCATAGTTTTACTGTAATAAAAGAGGTGATCGGAAAAACAAATTTGGTCTCATTTATCCAAATCTTATAATTACCAATGGGTCTTGAGCAAAGTTATCAATGTATGTATGGAGTGCATTGTATTTATGCTTGCATTTGCTTTCATTTGATGTGATTATATTTTGTGAATTGGAAGTTAGGATGTACTAAAATTCCAATATGAATCTCTTCAATTAGAAGAACTGGTTTCACTCGACATGGAACTCTACAACTGCAAGCAATTTCCTTGACTGATGCTCGATTTACCCATGGTCAAAGAGGACCTGTTATATCCTTTATGATTACGCATGAAATGGAATCAGTGATTTCACAAGGTATTTAAACTTTACTATTCATTTGTAAATATGCAGAATGCTTATATTTAACCTGCACAGTTTCTGTTTTCACAATTAGTCTTAAATGTATATCTACAATTGTAAAAATTGTCAAAACAATTGCAGAATTAAGATAATAAATATCTGAATTGAAAGATTTTTTTTAATATAAATCTAACTTTATATAGCTCTAGGCTCTCCAATTCATGTTTTGCAAATTAATATTTATCATTTTTTCAACATTTTTGTAGCAAAAATAATCCGTTAGTTAAAATGCTGTTTTTGCTCAAAAAATAGCGTTGAGCAATAATTTTGTTTTAAATCTTTACTGACATGATACATATATACCATGTGCATTCTACATCCTAAAAATTATTTTTTAAGCTTTAAGTTTCAAGTAAAAGAAGTCATAAAATCAGTTTTGAATGTTATGTTAGTTTTTATTATGGAATGACCCAATTAAAATATTGAACTTGAATATATCTACTGCTTTTGGTTGAAAATATTTTGAATTTTTTGTGTTAGTATTTTTTTTTTTTTTTTAATGCTTGTGATTTATCTAAATATGAATATGAGGACCTGGGAGCCATATAAAAAGTTAATTTTTACTTTTCCCCTTTATTTCTCTTAGCTTCAAATTTTTAATATCTAAACTTTTTATTATTAATTTGATCATTTAAGGTAGTGATAGCGACCTGCGTGGCTGTGTGGTAGAAGCTTGGCTTCATATTTTAGAGGCTGTAAGTTCAATTCCCACCCATGCAATGAGTATTATTTCTTCTCTTTCTGTTGTAAATATTTCTTGCATTGTCTTTTATCCAAATAAAGTCTAACCTCTCGAGACAATGTCACCCAATTTTTCTATTTATGCTTGTGTTCAGCTCTTCTGGCAAACTGCACTTCATGCTATCTCTCTTTCAAATCATGTCAATCAATAAAAAACTGTCAAACCTTTTTGATTTGAACATGCTTAAGACGAGCTACATTTGTTGTCATTATTGATTATTAGTAGCTTTATTTTTCAAGACAAAAGGAAACATATGAAGCAAAAATAAAAATTTACTTTGTATGAAATTTTTAGTTTTCTTCTCATAAATGCGTCTTATAGCTGTAAAATAAAACAAACAATAAACGGAACTGCAGGGAAGTTTTTACATTGCCAGAAACATAATTATGTATGCAATCGAGCAAAATAAGAATTTTGGTTTTAAATTAGAATACTTGAAGCATTCAAAACACATATTTTTAAAATACATTTTCGCTTTTATTTTTTTTGCTGTCTAGGCACACCATTAAAGACCGATTCTAATTAGGGACAGTGCATAGTAATGACATTTTTGTGCATATATTAAACCTCCACGCATATATTCAAATACAAATGTGACGACCAGCAGCAGGCTCTGGGCCCAACTGGGCTGGTCCTAGTCAAATTAAAGACTCCAATAAAGATCAATGGCCCTTTTAAAGCTATCTACCCCATTGCTCCTTACCGCCTCTTCCGGTAAACTTTCCAAGTTCCCACTACCTTGCTGAAATAGTATTTTTTTTTTTTTTTTCCGAATTTCCAGATTAGCCCGAGATTTGAACAGCTTAAAACATTTTAATAAATTTAAAAAGCTGAATCATGTCCCCTCTGGCTCTCCTTTGCTCAAGACTATACATGTTAAGCATTCTAAGTCTGGAATCATAGTCTAAATTAGGAAATCCGTTTACTAACCTTGTAGCCCTTCTTTGTACCCTTTCCAATAAATTAATATCTTTCTTCAGATAAGGAGACCAAAACTGAACAGCATACTCCAAATGAGGTCTTACCAAACTTCTATATAGAGGCAGAAGAACCTTCTTAGATTTGTTTGAAATAGATCTTATAATAAATCCAAGCATCCTATTGGCTTTATTACTATCTATGCTGCACTGTTGGCTAAACTGGAAGTCCTGATTTATTAAGACACCTAGCTAACATTATCTGTCTTACTAATGACTGAACTCTGTAAATAATGGCTTGCATGCTTATTTGCATGACCTAAATGCAGCACTTGACATTTCCAAACATTTACTGCCATACCCCACTTGTCTGCCCATTTAGTTATATGATCCAATTCCTGTTGCAGCTGGTTTACTTGTTCGTCATTTTCTATAACCCCCATAATTTTTACATCATCCGCAAAACAATTCATGTTTCAAGAAACATTTTCATGAATATCATTCATAAAAATAATAAACAAAAGGGGACCTAAAACTGATCCGTGGGGAACCCCACTTAAAACCTCACTCCATTTAGAATAGTTACCCCTAACAACTACTCTTTGTTTCCTTCCTGTCAGCCAAGTTCTAACCCAAACTAGAATTTTACCTCCTATTCCTATATCAGCTAATTTTCTGAGTAGTGCTACATGAGGCACCTTATCAAAAGCTTTTTGAAAATCTATGTAAACAACATCTACACACTTTTTGTTATCTAAAGCCATGGTAACCTTGTCTTAGAAATATAATAAATTAGTAGCATACGATTTACCTTTTCTGAAACCATACTGCAAACTTGTCAACAGCCCATTATTTTCTAAGAAATTCATAATCTTAATTTTGATCAAGGTTTGAAAAGTTTTACAAACCACTGAGGTCAGACTCACAGGTCTATAATTTCCTGCATTACCTCTAGGCCCTTTCTTGAAGAGTGGCGTAATGTTAGCCAGTTTCCAGTCCTCTGGCACTGTCCCTGAGTTATACGAAGCATTGAAAATTTTTACAATAGTATCTACTAATTCCTCTGCATATTCAACTAGAATTTTTGGATAAATATTATCTGGTCCCGGAGCATTAGTTGTTTTAATTTTTTTCAAATAAAGTAATACGTCCTCTCTGGAAAATACAAAGTCCTCAAGGTGTGTAGTAGCTTGTGTCTTGCTTGTGTCAACTGTTGAAATATGTATTTCTTATCATTGTTAATTTCATGTAATTTTGTTCTTTAGACAGTGACAATAATATAATAAAAAAGAAATGGAATACACTTTTTAAATGTTGCTATCCTGGGACAAAATATTTGTCCTTTCTAAAGAATTGTCCATTCAAATGTACCCAGATATCCAGTAGCCCCTCATCATGTCACACCTCACTCATTTGGAAATATTATACTTTCCTTCTCTTTCCTGAAAAAGTTAAGGTAACAAAGAAAAAAAACTTTGCTCTAAATTTGAGGCTGCTGAAAGTAAAACTATTATATTTCCTGAAAAAAGGGATTCTTAAAAAAAATAAATAAATAAAATGTTTTAATAGGGGTGCTTCCCCTTCATGAAAATTTACTGCAGATTGAACTGAAACGTGGTATTCTTATTTAATCGAAAAACAATTGTTGTCAATTAATTTTTCATCTTGAAAAAGCATTTGAAAAACAATTTTTAGTATTTGATCATTTTTCATTTAAGTTTTGGTGTGCTATTTTTTATAAGAAAATCTTTCTTATGTTAGAATGTTACATTTTTTTTTTCAAATGATATACCATGAAAATTGCATGAATCATTAATTTTCTTAATGTTGTTAATATCCCGTTTTCGCATTGGCAGTAAACTCCTGATTATTGGTAGAATAGGGTAGCACGGTAACCGTAGATGAGCAACTTCCACCTGTAATCCACAAAATAGTTAAAAATGGATAGTGCATGCCAGTGGTTCGCAAAATTTGTTCTGCGGAACTCTTGCCTAAATTTCTTCTCCATGTTTCTTATATATAAAATGAAATTATGATAGCGAATGATTAGCATTTGACTGCCAAGTTGTTAACATTTTGTCGTGAAGTCATTAATGAGAAATTTTTTGAAGTAAATGAGAAGCACTAAGAATTCCGTGGTTTAAAAGGTTAGGAAACACTGGTGGGTGCAATAGTATTAAAGTTTAATAGCACTTGCATACATTTAAACTATAGCTAAAAACAGTGAGTGTATGTAAAAAAATGCAATTCAAAACTAAAAAAGGATTGCTTATTACTCCAAAAGGAGTACACTCACACGAGAACAAATCATGCAAACAGATCAAGCTAGATTTCAGCAAATACATATAGAGAAAGTTTTTTTTTCAAATAAAACTGATCTGGCCAATTGTTTAGAGCTTAAAAAGTTTAGATATATCAGTAAGTAGTGCAGCCGTAAATTATTAAGTAGGATGTATCTAAAAATCAAGTTTCAACTAGTAGCATTCTAAAAATAAGTTGATTTCAAGCATTTCTACTTGTCAGGTTTAGGTGACCTTGGAAGGTTTGATGTCATAGGAAAGGAGGGAAAAGAAAGAAATAGAAAAGTCTGGAAATATATTTTTCTCTTTTTGAGTTAAAATGGGCGCATTGATGTGCATTCAGTTAATCATTCGCAAAAAAAAATATTGTTTTTTGAAGTTGTTAAAGACCGTGATGAACCGTCAGTGGATAATCAGGAGTTTACTATATTGTGGTATTTTGCTCTCTGTAACTACTCTATGTTGTGTTTGAGCTTGAAGGAAACTTAAATAAATCTATTTTTTTGGAAATACTTTTAGGAGCTAGGTCTTCATCTCCTCCACCTTATAGTCAAATGGCTGAGTGTAGTACTAGCGTGACCCTCCAAGCTGAGGTAATTTGTTTTAAAGTGCTGTAATTTATAGCTTTAGTATAAGAATTTGAGTACTTCTTAGTTATTATTCTGTCTTCTCTAATGCAATACATTCTTTCTTGTTTTATGATAGAAATCAAATACCTTTTCAATAAATTATGTTATACTAATACATTAAAGATGTTTACAATATCATGTTTTCTTAGCCAAAGCTCATTCTTGTAACTTGCTAAAAAGTGCAGCCAAGCAGTTGAATCCCAGTAGTTAGTTTTTTTTATACATCTAACTCAGAGTAAATACAATAATGCAATGGAATAAAAGCGTTAGAACAAGTGTTTACAACAAGTAAACGTGTGGTTCACTTAAATGTCATAAATAATTTTAACCTACCAATAATATTTATTGATCATTAAAAACTGAAAAATGCATAAAATTTACTATGAAAAAAAAAAAAAAAAAACTAAGCATGACAGTACTAGGAAGTAAAGACTGGATCTTGTGCTCCACAACTTCATCCCTTACTTGAAGGCTGGAAGTAAAAGCGAATGAGCTGTTTAATCTGTTTAATACTTGCACTAACTTAAGTTACCAACTACCACTGATTATCACACTATTAGGACACACCCGGTGATGCCAATTGGTCAAAACAACTTCTAATACTTACCTTAAAGAGTTGAAAGTTTTACACTCAATTTTACAATATTTAGCCACTAGTTGTACCTGTATGGGTCCATGCTTAGCTCAATGAGTTGATGAGAAGTTCAATGAAACATATCCTGTGGAGAACATTGAAGAAGTAGTGATACATAGGTCCTTCTACATCTCAGATTCTAAAACACATTTAAAAATGAAAGAAATATTGATCTTCTGAAATGCGTTGTCACCAATAGCGCCAGCAGACTCATATGCTGGTTGTACACCTGCATGTAAATCACAAATTATTTTTTTTATACTCTTTTACTTTAATGTGTTTATTTTATTTTTTTAATTTTATTTATTTATTTTTAAGTGAATGCTACAACATAGTTCACAAATCAGGAAAAATAAAGAGTTTTCAAAATAATCCATCAATTACAAAGATTTAGTTGCCAAAGTTATCCAATTCCAGCTGTAGTTGAGGCAATTAAGATAAGCTACTCTGCTTCCAGTGATAACATGCACCACAAAAGCTTCAAATAGATCTGAGTTCACCATTACATATTTCAGTGACTATTTCATGCATAAAGTTTTATTTTTAATCTTCAGAAAATTGCTGAGAGTGAAAATTCTCACCCTAATTTTTAAATGAGAATCCTTGAAAATTCTGGAAATAATACCCTACCTCCAGATTGTCAGGGGCCATGCAAATTCATTTATTACTGTTTTTCAGTATCTTCACAAAGATTGTACTAGTAGTAAAATTATTTCCGCATAAGAATAATTTAGTATTATAACAAAATAATGTTAAAAATAATTACATAAAAATAATATAGTTTTATACAGCTTTAACGTACAGACTCTCTTTACCACAAACAGGATTATATAAATGCATTTAAAATCTTAAAAAATATAATTTTCATGTATGGACGCCATGTTAGAGTTCAAAAATTAGCAATAACACCCCCTACTAAACAATTATATATGGGCCTCCATGATAAAACTTGGACCTCCTGAAGTGCCATAGAATAGCACTACTAACATTGGCTGTGATCTTTGACACAATAAAATAGTGCAGAAGACGTTATGAAGTAAGAACAATTCCTGAAATTGCAATGGGAGAGAGACCACTGTGTTTCACCACCAAGCAGGACTAAAAACCAAGGATCACTAAAGACATTTCAGCTAAGGACTTTTATGAATATTTTACTTTGAATAGTGTATCACATTTTATTCTTTGACAAAGACATGTCAAAACAATTGCTACTCACAAAAAAATTATACTCTGACTGAGATAACACAGTTAGCATCATGTACACACATCAAAGAAAGATAAATAAACTCTGATCACCAAGTGATGCAGTGAAGTTACTTTCTTTCAAAGCAAGAGAAGTGACTATGTGACTGGTTTGGAAATCCCTCCATTTTCATACTCCCAACCTTTCCAGTGAATAATGTTTGGAGAATACTTATTGGAAGGCATAGAAATGTATGGTCATAACCAGTGGTTGGAAGAACTACATTTCTTTTGTAGCGAACTACAACTACAACTACTTTGTTGTAAATGTAGTTAACTACAACTACTACTACTTTTTTCAAAATGTAGCAACTACAATCTACTTTTGAATTGTAGTCGCTACTTCGCTACGTTTTAAAAATAAATAAACAAAAAGCATACACTGTTTGGGGATTGACCGAGAAAATTCGAAAAGTGGTTTACATTAATAAATTAACTCATTTGAATATGGAATGGAACTAGGAATTGTCTTTGAATTTATTTACTACTTTTCCTTTTTGTTCCTTTTTTTTTCTTTTTAGCTAAAATTTGTCCTTTTTAGATTTTAAACATTTTTTACGAATATTCGCCACAACAAAGAATTCAAAAGTTGAAAGATTGAAAGAATTCAACCTTCAATTTTTTTTTTTAATTTCTTGGCAGGGAATATTTAGGAACATGAAAATTATTTGAAGGACTATAAAAATTATGATGCCAAATAAACCAATGTCATAAAATAGATAGAATATATTTCGTCTAAATGATGTATCTATGGATCAGCTCACATTTTTATAGTTCTTATCTCTCATTGCGTCCGCTGCTGTGCCTGTGCAAGATTTGCACCAGTAAGAGTCAATTAAACCTACTTCTTTCCTTCGTTCTCTTTTAAAAAAAATCATTCATTTATTTTTTTAATTTAAAAGTAGTTTCCAGAAATCGCTACAAACTACTATTTTTTTGTATCGGGCTACTCACTACTCAACTTTTTTTGAAAAGTAGTGCGCTACACTACAAACTGCTAAAAAATGTAGCCACTACAGTAGCTTCGCTACTTCTGACCACTGGTCATGACCAAGCAAATATAGAGTTTGGTTTCTGCACATTACCAAAGCATGACAAGTACAGATTCATATCTTCATCAAATGACAACACCTTTGATGGTTTTAGGAATTTTATTTGGACCGTCAGGAAAGCTTTGTGTTGGCAATCAGAAATTCCTCTGGCAAAGGGAAGAGTTTGTTGTACTTTGGTCGATCATAAAGTTAGGTGAATATTTTTTCCGGAAAAGCCTGCGAAATTTCCCTAGTGGCCAAAAAACATGAAAAAAAAAAACAAGTGTTCAGCCAAAATCCAGAGACTTGGCACTTCTTTAAATCATTAACACTGCTGAGAATTCTAACGATATTCAAATTACAAAGAATATAAGAGTTGATGTGTAAACTGATATGAGAAATGAAGTCAAGAAGTGCAACAAAAAGCAGTCTTGTAAACATTGATGTTGCCAGCTTCAAAAAACTGAAACATCATTTCAGATAAGAAATTAGAAATAATATAATTGCAAGTAATTCATATGAAAAAAAATGTATGCTAAAATAAATACATAAAAGTTTAAACATAAATTACTAGTAAAAATCCTATTTTTTGATAAACATTTCTTACTTTTTTTTTTCATTTTATGTATGTGTTTGCCAGTAATGAATTTTAATATTTTCTTTTTGTCTTTGAAAGGAACCTCCACCGCCATATGAAGAAGCTGTTAAGCAGTGCCCTGATTCAAAACTTGCATCTGATGAAGACAATAATAGAAGAAAAATGTCTTGTTAACTTGTTAAAAATTATCATTTTTAATAATAACTACATTTATGAATGGTTGTTAATTGAGCTTTAAACCATATGGATTTTTGTTTTGTGTATAATATACTGCCTTTATTTTAACAGGGTGATTTGGCCATTTTGCTTGCAAGTTAAAAAAAAAAAAAAAAAATACATAGTACATATTTTTTTATCGCTGCATAAAAACTCGAATTACCTAAAAGTATTGAATGATACAATTATCTATCATTGTAAATATTTTGCCATTAATAATTTTAAGAGTTTTTTCATTTTAATTGCATGAATGGTTATCCTTTTCAATGTATTTCAGCTTAGAAGTATTCAAATTATCTTTAAGTGTTGAAAGATAGTAGTTATATCTATCATCTTCAATATTATGTGATTAATACATTTGGACTCTATAAAATGAGTTTTGTATTTTAAATACATAGTACATGAATGGTTCCATTATTTTCAGTTTTTCAAGTACAGTCGAACCTCCATATATCGAACTTCCATATATCGAAATTTTCCATATATCGAACTTCTAGCAAATTCACATGTTCATTACATAGAAAAACTGTTTCTATATATCGAAAAAATCTCCATATATCGAATTTTTTTGGCAGCGTAATTGGAGATTATATTCCGCTTTTAGACATTTTACCTCACGAAAGATGAAAGTCAGGAGAAAAGGGAAGGTCAGAAAAGGTCACTGCAAACCCCACTGTCAGCTGTAGATAAAGTGTGGACCCCTGGAGTGGACAAACACGTTGTTTGTCCATTCTGGAATTCCCGGATTATCCCCTCCCCCGTCGTTTTCGAATTTTGGATGCAACCTGTCCTGTAGCAAAACCAGTTTCTATCTACCCCTTTTGTTTGGTGGTGATTCCCCTCTCTCCATGATTAGTTTCAGCGAAAATTGTTTTAACTAGTGCTGTGCCAATTCAATTTGATTTTGTTTTCCCTCTCGATTTACAATGTCAAAAAGAAAATGCCTTAGTGTTGCAGATAAAGTGGATTTGTTAAAGGACGTAGATAGTGGTATGAAATTAATATAATATTCATTAAATTTTTCATATTAGTTCATTTTTAATTCTTAACTTTCATCAAATATGATTAGCGTATATATTAGTAATGGAGTTTCATGTGTGAAATTTTGCTTTAATTTCAATGTTTCCGGAGTAATTTTCAAAAAACTGAGGTCCTTTCTATATATCGAAATTTCTATATATCGAATTTTTTTCCGACAATTTGCTACTTCGATATATGGAGGTTCGACTGTATATACAAACACAAAACTACTCTATGTGCAGGTGTTTAAGAGGACCTGCTAAGTTTTTAAGAAGAATGTAGGAAAAAATTAAAGTTTTGTGTTTAAATTATGTCACATTCCTCTACAGAGTTATTTTTCAAATTCCAATGCGTTAGGGTAATAAGTATAGAAATTAAAATTTGTTCACATTGCTGATGAAGAAATAGTTTTGAAGTCTGACTTAACTGAGATGTTTTGAATATTGAGATTCAATGCAAAAGTCTACATTTGAATACATTTTTGTCATGAATTTAAGTTTTAAAATTATGAGAATTTCTTAAGGATTCATAAACTGTATGATTAGTTATTTGCTGTCTTGAAAAATCTTTAAAATTAACAATTAGGAAAGTACATTTTTTCAAAACTCTCTTTTTTTAACTTTAAATGTTATCAAAAGTGTTTCAACTTATACACAAGCATATGCAGTAGTAAGTACAATAATTACTATTTCCTTCTTGCATAAAAATGTTTCACAATTATGCATAACAACAAATTCCAGGAAAAAAAAATTCTGCTCAACATTAGTGCAAAAAATTATTTTTTGTTCTAATTGACATCACTGTAAAATTAATAAAAATGCTGGAAATAGAGATCTTGAAAACGTTGTGTAGTATTAAAATTTAGTTCTAGAATTTTATTTATTTTTTACATTTCTTGTTTTGTTTTCAGTTTATAAAAAAAATTTAAATGTCTTTCAAAATTGAAGTATGAAAGGACAACTAATGTGATTGACTGAAGACTGTATGAGGACAATTACATAGAAAAATGAGCTAATATTTAGAAAAGTGCCAATTTGAGTCCCAAGTGAATTTTCACTAGTATTTCAATAACTAGTTAAAAAAATAATTTTCCCCAGAAAGAAGATAAGGTTCTGCTTTCATTTCATCTAATAACATCAGAAAAAAAATTTTTTTTCTTCAGAAAATATTGTTTTTATACATCAAAAATCAGATCGGTAACGTGTCCCCAGTAGCAAAGCTTAGCATGCAAACAGGTCATGCGCACTTTCTAACTTCCCAAAAAAAAACGCACTTGCACAAAAAACGATTCTATTTTTACCCCTTTGTTAATATTTTACTTCATTTTTGTTTTAATCGATTTCTGATTTTCTAGCCGATGCGAAATAAGCGTGTCCCAAGTTCCGCCGTCAGAGTGGTAACAATAACTTCCGATCTATGTTTAGGCTCCCAAAATCATTTCCTGCACCTATACCACGTGATACTGAGTACCTGGTGGGATGTTTTATCGAATCGTCATTAAAAATTTGCCTTTCTGCATCTAAAATTGTAGGTAAGATTTTTTAAAGTGATTTTATAAAATGTGTGTCATTTGAGTCATCAGATCGGTAACACGCTCTAAAATGTGCAGTTTTTATTATTTTAAAAATTATTTTATATATAAATATAGTCCTTTATTACAAGTGAAAAAACCACGTGTTTGATTTTGGTTTAGTGTGATCGACTCGGAAATATAAAAAAAAACTTTGTCAGTTTGTCAGATCGGTAACAGTCAGAGCGGTAACATTGAAAAACAGCGAATATGTTGCAGAACTAACTCACACGTTTCAGAATTATAAAAAGCAAAAATCATAGGTTTTAGCCATATATATTGAATATTTTTGTTCTTAAAAAATGAAAAGCAATGAGTTTTAGTACAATTGCTTCATTTGTGATTTGTATGACCTAACAATAGAAGTTAGTAAAATAAGAAAAATTGACACTGCAGAAATTAAGTTAATTAATTATTATTATTTTATTTATTTATTTATTTTCTTTTTGGTGCTTCAATTTCTCATAACTTCGCTAAATAACTAGATAATAACTAGCATGCTAAATTTCAATTTCTGATCAAGAAATTAAATTTCCTGCAACTAATTAAAGAAAAGCAAGCAGCAGAATTGTGTGTTGAAAAAGTTGAAGTTGTGTGTTGTTTCAAAACAAAACAAATGTTTTATTAGCTTGGATTTGGTAATCTCATAATTTATTTTATCCTAAAACCTTATTGCTCATTTTTATTTCCAAGAAATGCTTTTTTATAATGAAATTTGATTTTTTAGCCTAATATATACATATTAATATAATTATTTTAATTCTATGTTAAAAATGCAAGGAAATGATATCATATTTAGAGATGTTAACGAAGACTGAAAGCATAAACTCAAATATGTAGCTCATATTAACATCAGATCTGTAACATTCATCAGATCTGTAACGGCTTAAAAGTGAGTAATCTAAGGAGGGGGTAAATAACTTCCTTGACCTCCCCCCTTTTATTTTCTTGCATTTAGACCCAATTTAGACTTAAAATGCAATATTAGTTTTTTTCTGCAAAAAAATTTTTTTTTCGGAAAACTCCAACATCAAATTGGCACTTTTCTAAATATTGGCTCAAATATCATCTCATATTTTAGCCATTCACTTCAGCAGATCATTATTATTTGTTTGTGATTGATTCACTTATCATATTCGATTTTTCTATGTAATATGTTTTAATTGTCGATGTCTTATCTACTTGGCACAATCAAAATTTGTATTAAATTGTCTATTAATGTTTATGAATAAATTTCTTTGAAGCGCATTTTTTGTGTAAATACGTTTGCTTCAAAGCTGATAAGCTAGTCATCTGCCACATAAACTTTCAGATTGTAAGTGTGTCACATTTGATTTACCTGTGAAGAAAAGTTTGTTTAAAAATACGAAGTATCTTGAACCCTCTAAAAGTGACAATTTTTATTGACTAACACTGTGTCACAAATTTTTAAAAAAGTTCTGTTTCTGGTTTAAAAGTATTGGTTTTTGTTTAAACAAAGAGCAAATACATATAAAAGAATAGTTTCACCATTGAAACTTAGCTTTTGTGGCTGTTTTGTGTACTTAGCTACAAACGTTTATGCTCTTGTTACTGCTTTTATGACACTTTTTTTCCAACAAAATATTGCTGTCAAAAAGTATTTTTTGAGTATAAACTTTTTGTGGAATAAAGTAAGCGATATTGGCCTAAAGCAGAACAAAGTAGAATGAGGCATGAATTGATTTTGTTGAAGAAATTAGGAGTTTTCTTGGAAATCATAAAGCTGGAAACTAATTTTGAATTTGTTGAAACACTTGTTAAAAATTATAGCAAAATTGTTGTAGGATGTCTTTCAAAGTAAATATCATGAATCACTCCTTAGAAGCACTGAAAGATTGAAAGCAAGTGTTGCCAATTTGAGAATGATTAGTTACGATTCATCTCTTTATCCCAGAATAATTGAAATTGAACTCATTAGATCGCTGATATCTGCTTAATTTTTTAACATATTCAACTGGAATTTTTTTAAACTATAAATTGCTATTCTTTGCATATGTGCATTTAAAAATTAATAGTTTTAATCTGGGAGGGGGGGGGGCATATTTTAATGAATTTTAAATATTTTGTTTCACATCTGAATAGCATATTTATCTTGTATGCTGTCATCTTTTCAGAAAACTTGGTAAGATTTGACGGTAAACTCTGCAGTTATGAGCAAAAACTGGCAAATAAAATTGGCAGTTTTGATAAAAATCCTTATATCTTTGGTGAATATAAGTGCTGCTTTCACGAAAATGTATAAAATAATTGTGCATGGCATATAAATTACTGTCTGAAATCTACAGCTTATTCCCAGCTTATTTATGATGAAGGATAATCAAGAACTGTTTTGCCCCCCCCCCCCCTCCATTTGGTTCGCTACATGGCATGGGTGATTTAATTTTTTTCGGAACTTTCAGATGAAGCCTATATTTTATGCGGTAAAAATTACAGAACAATTGGTCTTTTTTTTTTTTTTTTTTTGAGAAATCTGTAAAAATGCATAGTTTCATAAGCGTCTCAATACTTTTGGTAACATAGTGTATTTTTTAAGAAACAGGTGATCACAGCCAATGTAGAACAATATATGTAGCCCCATTAAATGCAAACAAACTGTAGATATATTTCAATATTTTAGTATGTAAGCCTTAGTTGCTTTGTTTAATGTTTGATAATAATTGCAGCTATTGAATTAATCATTTTATAAAAAATTTAATTTATATTTTGTCTTTTTTTTAATTTAAAAACCGGGTCAAGTATTATTTCGTTGAGCTTTTAGATGGCCTCATGCTCTTCACAGTTGTTATATGTTTGTCTAAGCGGATGTCTGCTGAATTGAATCAAGCCAAAAAAAAAAAGTTGAGATCCAAAGTAGCACAAATTTTAGTTCGTCCTTGTAGAGACTTGTATAGTACTAGTTAAAAAGTAGAAGAAAAATTTAGTGTTTGTTTTACTGTTCCATATACATAGAATATTATATTATTTTTTTAGATGTTACTTAGATAAAAATATAAAATCAAGCTATATATATAAATATTGCAGAATTATGTATATGTTAATACTTCATAGAAATCAAAAGTATGCCTGTAAAAGCTCTGTCAATGCATAGTGAACTGGTAAAAATGTTCAAAACTTTATGCTACGCAAATATTGAATATACCAGTATGAGATTTTTGAGTTGTTATCTGTAGTGCAATATTGAATTGTTAAAGTAGAAACATGTAATAGCTTCATAACTTAACATTTGCAGAAATATTGCATCTTTCACTGTAGAGATGTGAATGAAAAGATACTGAGTATCAAATTAAGTACATATTTTCCATTAGTAAAGTGAACTCATTTGATTTGAAGAGCTCTTTTCAATGAGGATGAATATCAAAGTTAGACTTAAAATAGTCCGCTTTAGTAAACGAACGGAGTGTACATCCATGAAATGACTGACACTTCAACAATTAATAGAGTGAACGATGAGCAATAAAAGTGGGGTACATGTGTCACAGGGTTTTAGGAATAGAGTAAGGGTTGAATCGTGTCTTTGATGTTCTGGTTTCGTTGCCTCTTTCATCTGAAATAGGGGGGAAATTCCCTTTTCTGATGCCACCTTGAAAGCACTGACTGGAAACATCCTGTTCACTAAGGTTATTCGCATTTTCAATTTTTATTTTTCAGCAGATCCTATTAATTGCGTGGGCACCCAGGGTCCATGCCCTCGGCATGAAATTTCTAAGAGTCAGGAAAATTTTCCATAAAAAATCTAAATTATTTTTTTTATTGTTCCAGTGCTATTCTTTAACTCTATACACTTATATTATTCTTTTACTCTTTGTTCTTTTTATCTTTTTTATTGCAGGGAGAGGGGTGCAGTCTGTTACAAAATTAAAACACAAAAAGCATGTATGCATAAAATTGCTCTATATGTTTAAAATCTTTACTATATTCCTGCATAGTTAAGTATATTAAGTGATTTTTTAAATTGCTTATCAATTTGATACATTATACACCATTGTTATTCTATAATCAAATATATTTATTGTTGAGTACATAGAATTGAAATGTTTATGTTAATAATGTGGCCTTAAGTACCCTACTTTAAACTACACTGAGTTTAATATTTTACTGATAGTTCATTTCCAAAGTCAATGTTTTCCTTGTCTATTAGTACATTTGGAACAAGTTCAAACTTTTACGAGAACAATATTTAAATATTTGATAGCAATAAAAAATTGATGTTACTGTTTTTATGTTGTCAGAGTTTTGTTATGTAGTTTTTAGTGAGGACTTGTTTATTACTATGTGTTAAACATGGTTAAAAAATTCAACACTAGAATAATTCTGCAAATACTTTTGGGTTTCAGTACACAAACATCAATTTCCACTGTTTATTTGAAGAATAATCAGATGAGTATAAGCAGAGCTGCCAACTGCTACGAAAAAATCTTAGTTTCTACGAACTAAAGCCTGGAACTACGACGCTAAGAGCAAGAATCCAAAACATACAATTTTCATTTTCCTTTGTAATTCTAAGAAGTATTTCAACCATTACAGATAAAATTCATATAATAATGATTTAGATAATATGCTTTTGTGCTTAATATGGCTCTAATTCTTTGTTTAAAGAAATCAAAATTTTTTTGTAATTGATGATAAAAAAAGAAATAAAAATGAAGTATGTTTCAAAATAATCTGTTACTTGTCTTTTTGTAAATTTAAACATAAATTATTCATTGCGTCTGTTACATGTGGTATTAAATGTACCCCCTGCCCCCCACTTTACCCCATGCAGTGGTATAGCTAGGGGTTGGCAGGAGTGGCTCTTGCCACGGGCGCAGCAACCAAGGGGGCGGCATTTTGACCAATTTTATTTATTTTTTTTTTTTTCTGTTTTTTGATCAAGTCCAAACAGACTAAAAAAGATGAAAATTTGATGAACACCCCGAGCAGCAAAAACTGCGCCCTCACTGTGTAACACAAACCATGCAAAATATGCAACTTTGCTTTGGTAGATTTCGGTTGGATACACAGATGTTAGCTTAAAATCTATCTGGCAGGATAGAATTTAGTTATATGGGGTCTGGAGTCTGTATAGTATAATAGGTTGATTTGAAATCGGCTGATCTTATCTTCTTAAAAGAGGATAGAAACAAACCTTTTCTTTCCAGTCGTTTTATTCACAATATCACTTTCACTTATCAATTACATGCAAAACTTCGGAAATAACGTTCTACGATTTTGAAAATCGGCGAGCTTCTATTGAAAACATTTTCGGATACAGATTTTTGGAATGCAATTTTATGATGACGGAAAATAACTCCTCTGTTGGTAACAGTTTTTCTGGCAAAAACTAGCAAGAGAAAAATATTATTTCTTAAGAACGAGAGGGGAGGTTTCTACAAAGCGACTATTGGAAATTTCGCGATTTTAAAACTTGTACCAAGAGCCTACATTAAATGAAGATTCCAAAAATAAGTAACGCAAGTACAGCGGCGCGCGAGTTAGAACGAGAAACGTTTTCAAACGCTGTTTTTGCTTCAATGGCTCTGTATGGAAGGTTAGATGCTATGTTCAAAAAATAAATTGATAAATAAATCTTTTTTTAGTGAGTTTCGATTTCGTATTTTGGAAATTTTTCAGTTTTATACGTACTTTATAATGAAGTGCTCTCACTTCTAACTATATATATATATATAGCACTACTTTGTTCTTCATACTCATTACCATTTTAATATTATTGGGAGGGATTGAGCTTGATTTGGAATCACGCCAGGGCAATATGTTTTGAGCTCTTTCCGTTGTGAAAATAAATAAAAATAGCTATTGTTTTTCATGTATTACTGAACTAGGAAACGCCAAGTGAATGTTGACGGAAGATGTGTGTACTCTACGCTACTTCGGGGGGGGGGGGGTCACTTTTTAAAATGGTATACAAATATACGTGCTAATCAGTTTTTTTTATCATTCTCAGTTTGAGTACCGTCGTTGTGGTACCCACTAATAAGTTTCCTACCGTTGGTTCATGTTTGTATATGCTGTATTTAAAATTATATATTAAAAAAAATTAAGAAAATACATTTGGTACTTAGCCAGGGAGGGAACAATTGTCTCTCCTAACTTCCCTCATCGATAATATTAGTATTAAATAACGGCGGGTCTCTGGAACATTTTAAATACTAGAATGAAAAGTATTTATTAATAAAAAATAACACAGGTTTGCAAAAAAAAATTTCGAACAGATGCATGAGCTGTTTTGACTGATATTAAGGTTTTTCGGTGTGCTGAATCTGAATATGAGCTTCATTTTTTTCCATCACGTACAGATTTTTTGCAATACGTGAGGACTGAATTGTCAAAGTCGGAAAAAAAAAGTTACAAAGAAAATCATGTAATTATTTTTAAAAAAAAGCTTTAAAATTTTTTTACTCATCACAGCACATTTTAAAAAGTGGATCACATTTAGTGTTTACTCCTTTTTACGGTAAAACCTTTTTTTTTTCTTTTACTGATACTCCTATTGGTGCACTTTCGCTGGTTGGATCTCGATATTTCCCGCTTGAGCATCCAAAAGTAGTATGACATCATATTTACGTCCCACTTTCCTTGGTAACGTCTCTCTATGTCGTTCAAATTTCGATGAAACCTCTCATCCTGTTCCTCACTAAAGCCACCAAGATTTTTGGGAAAATAGTCTACATGTGAATGTAGAAAATATTTTTAAACTCATGTTACAGTGCTGAACTTTGAAGGCAGCCAACATCCTCTTAACGAGGTTTTCAGAGCCATAGTCTTTGCTACTTCCCAAAAACTTTTGTACCACATCCTTGAATGAGTTCTAGGCTTCTTTTTCCGTTTCATTCATTGATTGATTCAAAAAACAATGGGTAAGATAAAAGTTTGCTTATGTCAGGTCCTGTGAATATTCCCTCTTTCAATTTAGCTTCAGAAAACTTCGGAAACTTCAAAAAATCATATTTGAAAGTCTCCATCTTTTAACAAGCCCTCGATAAATTGCTTCATCAGTCCTAATTTAATGTGAAGATTTGGAAACAGCATTTTTTCACGATCAACCACTATACTGCCTAACGTGGAATACCACTACTAGCCCCAGCACCTTTGACGATTTCTATTTTAAAAAGGGGTGTGCACTTGATTAAAAAATGCACCATGGCAGCATTTCTGCTTATTCTAAAAAAAAATTATTTCCCTTGATCTGATAAGGAAGCGGAATAAATTAAAAAAAAAAAAAAAAACTTCAATACAAACCAATACTTTTAATAAACAAATCTAACGAAAAATAAATAAATAAAATCCCTCCACATTATTTATCTCTCTTATCACCATCACCCTTATTTTAATAAAATCCTTAATAGTTCAGGAACCCAGTGCAACATATTTGAACCTGATCAATGTGGCTCTGTGGGTGAGTGTAGCAGGTCTGTTTTCACTTTTCCCTATCTAACGCCCAACCTCGCTCTCTCTCCCTTTTTTTTTTTTTCAGTTTTTATAACTGTAGGTACTCTTTGAACATCAAAGAAGCAAATAAGAAAAACTATTTGTAATAAACATTTTTCTAAATTATAAATTAGTAGAGAATTTTTTTCAGTTAAATAGAGGTAAAATGGTACATTACCACACTCAGTACACACGTTTTGCAGAAAAACTGTACGTGATGGACAAGCACGGAGGTCATTTTCGAATTCAGCACACCGAAAAACATAAAGAACACTCAAAAAATGAAAGCTGTTTTTTAAAATGAAAGCTATTGTTGAAAAAAGAAACACATTATATTTAATAACGAATTGCAAGAATTATTTGCTTTCTAAATGTATGTGAAATGATGAGGAAAGGTAGAAATGCTCCTAACTAAAATTGTTGAAATGACAAAAAATTCTCAAATTGAACAAAAACTTGTAAAAAATAAAACTTGAATTTTACCCAATAATACGAAGAAGCAGACACATCATACATACATAAAATGAGAGGGAACACTGAGCATCGTTAAAAATGCTGAAAGAAAAAAAAATGCTGCAACATTGTCTGCAAATTTTTCGAATAAATTTTTAGAGTAAGGATTTTTTAGGAGGTCACAATAACCTCCCATCAGAGCGACCCCTAAGGGGGGGGGCGCAATTTTTCAAGTTCGCCACGGGCGCTGGGCCCCATTGCTACGCTTACTGACCCCATGCAAAACTCTAGCTGCAAATTTAGATTTTCTAAAGTTGGCATCTATGAGTTTTTGCATAGATTATTATTCATTAGTAAGATTTCAACCGTTACCAAATATAAGTTACCATTTACTTTCAAAACGAACAATTTATTTTTAAAGTCTCTTAAAGACTCCTTTCAGAGAACACAGGATTGAAAAAAATAATGAAGATCAATGGCCCTCTTAAAGCAATCCACTCTGTTACTGATTACAGGTGCCCAGAAACCTACTTAAATAGTAATTTTCCTAAATTCCTTGTTAGCCTAAGATTTAAATAGCTTGAAACAATTGCCCCTCCTCTTGCTTTCCATACAAAAATTAAACTCAGCAACATCTTTCATTTTGATAAATTTAAACAAATGAATCATGTCCCCTCTTATTCTCCTTTGCTCAAAACTGTAAATATTAAGCACTCTAAGCCTGTACTCATAGTCTAAAATAGAAAGCCCATTTAGTAACTTCGTAACCCTCCTTTGAACCATATCCAATAAATCAATATCTTTTTTAAGATAAGAACACCGAAACTGAACAGCATATTCCAAATTAGGTCTTCCCAAACTTCTATACAAAGGCAGGAGAACCTTAGATTAGTTTGAAATTGATCTATTGATAAACCCAAGCATCCTATTGGCTTTCTTACTAGCTATGCTGCACTGTTGACTAAACTTGAAGTCCTGATACATTAATACACCCAGATCCATAACATCATCTGCCTGACTAATGACTGAACCCTATAAATAATAGCATGTATGCTTATTTCCATGACCTAAATGTAGCATTTGACATTTCCCCCACATGAACTGCCAACCCCACTTGTCTGCCTACTTAGTAATATTATCCAAATCCTCTTGCAGCTATTTTACTTGTGCATCATTTTATACAACCTGAATAACTTTGACGTCATCAGCAAAACAATTCATGTTTCCAGAAATATTTTCATGAATCTCAAATCTCATTTATAAAAAGGGACCTAAACCTGATCCTTGAGGAACCTCACTTAAAACCTCACTCCATTTAGAATGATTTCCCTGACAACTACTCTTTGTTTCCTCTCCTGTCAGCCAATTTCTAACCTGAATTAAAATTTTCCTTCATATTCCTATATCAGCTAATTTGCTAAGTAGTGCCTAATGTGGTACCTTATCAAAACCTTTTTGAAAATCAATATAGACTACATCTAAAGCTAAACCACTGAGAGACGGTGGTTTGATAGTTAGCAGAAACGAACCACTTCATTTTGAATAGGTAATTGACATTTTGAAATAGGTTGGATCTGCTGGAACACATAAGCAATGAAGTCACGCGTTCTTGCTAATCCAACCTATTTCAAAATGAAGTGGTCCCTTTCAACTTCCAGTTTATCCGCCATCTCTCCGCGGTCTTACTTTATATGCTTTTTGTTATCTAAAGTCTGGGTCACCTTGTCATAGAAATGAAATGAATTAGTAGCACATGATTTACCTTTCCTGAAACTTTTAACTTTGAACATGTAAAAGTAAGCTTTTCTGGTTTTATAAATTTCAATGTTATCTGAACAACTCAAAAACTTTTAACAGGAACAATTTGACTAGGGTTTGATCTTCTAATATTGATGAAAAACAAAAGATACAAGTGCAAGATCTTCATCTTCCCCTATGACAGCTATCATTTTTTTTAGCGTCCGAAACAGATAGCGTTAAATAGATAATCTCTGGATTTGTTTGCAATAATTGACTAAAAACATCGGTGAAATGTGTATTAAATTCAAAGATTGCAACCGAAAACAAAATCTTTTTTCCATGTTATGCATAAATTAATTTTTAAAAAAGAATTTTTTTTTGTAGCTTACTCATTATTAAAAACAATACAATTGATTATTTCACTTTATTGCCCTAATTACTAGAATATAGAAGATGCGGAAATATTGTGCGATTTAGAAGTTCATTATAAAAGTAAGTAGCAAAACTGAATACATATACAGGTAGTTATCAAAATAATGGAAACACTTGAGATTCATAAGAAAAATCTACAGTTCATCGCAAAATAAGCGATTAATTGTTCTTTTACTTTAATCATACAAAATATAGACTTCACTGGACATTTCATTGAAATTAAATCACCCATGCATTTGGGAGACGACAAAAAGGGGGGCCGGAAGAAAAAACGCTTTTCGACCATAACTCTTCGAAAATAGCTTGAAATAAGCTATAAATTTCAGTGATTAATTAGCATACTATGTATAATTACTGTACAAATTTCTATGAACGTACCACTCTTACTTCCAAAAATATGAAACATTTTTTAAAAAACGGCAATTTTATTTGAAAGGTTTTTGCTTATAACACGCAGAGTTTTTGATCAAACCTTATCAAAACTTCAGGAAAGATGACAAAATACAAGAGAAAGAACATACTAAAACAGTAAATAAAAATATTAAAAATCCGATGAGATATGAACGTTAAAAGGAAATAATTCTTCACCACGTATGCGCGAACGACAGAAATTTATAACTACAAAAATATTGTAGACTGATTTATACTGCATCTTATAAAAAAAGTTCCAGTTGAATATCATGAAAATTGAAAAAGATATCAGCGATCTAGTGAGCTGTAATTCATTCATTCGCAGACAATACATAAATGGCGAGGGGTCCCCCCCCCTGGACAAACTTGAAATGACGGGCCTGTTTTCTTGTCATTTAATAATGTATTAGTATAAAACAGTAGTTGTGAAGGAGAAAAGCGGGCCACGATTGTGGAAAAGCAGGTTTAACCTTTTCGCTACACCGAGACATATATGTCCCGCAGGCAGTTTCAAATGACCCTGTGGGCTACATAGGATTTGTATTATTGTGAATGCAAGTCCAGCTGGGACTTCCTTGATATCAGACAATTCAGTGTAATTTTCTTCTTTTTTCAGATTTTTATCAATATTTGAATTGTAACTGATATATTTAAGTACTTATTTCATTATATTATTTCATTTTTTCTCAGAAAAAAATGGGTAGTGAAAGGGTTAATTGCGTTTGGAGAGAAGTCGATACAAGATTGGAGTTTGTCTAAATTTTTGGTTTCATACCGAAGTTTATTCAAAATTGGTTTCTTGAGTGATTGACGCGTATTTTCTCTTTTAAACATTATTATTGTTTTTAAAAACTGTTTTCTCTTAATAATGAGTCTTGGAGGCAAACAAATATGAGTAACGAGCTGAAAAATCTGAATGGTTCTAAATAAAGGAAACATGCTAAATTAAAAATCAAAGAATAAAATAATCTTCAAAAAGTTTTTAAAAAATGTGATACATATTTTTAGAATGGGCAGTTGCCAAAAATGAAAACTTTGGACATTTCGGAATGTGTAATTCAAAAACCAATTACAGATGAAATGCTATCAAAAAGTGAGGAATGGTAAGAAACTCACGTGAGTGAACGTATGACTTAGAGGAAATTATTCAAATCATAGAATCAAAATTTAAAAAAAATAACAGGATAAAGATGCTATTATAGACAAAGATGACAACTATGATAAAATAATCAACGCGCAAAACATTGAAGTTCAGTCCTCAGATAAGATTCAGCTATATGAGTAACAAGCACGCTTGGGAACTAAATCCTGGGATTTTGCATTTGGTTGACTTCCAATTTGAAACCTGCAACCCTTGGTCACGTAAACTGAGATGGACACAGTAAGACTTGACACATGGATGAGCGACAATGAGTTTTTTTCTTTTAAAAGTTAAAAAACAAAGCTAATATTTGATTGCAAAACACGATTTTCAGCAAAATAGCGCTAAAGAATAAATATAACTTGTTCGGAATGTAATCATTTTCATCAAAATGTTTATTTGAGTGAAAGATGACGAGTACAGAAACAGCTCAAAGAAGGCAGTTTATTTTGAGAGTAAGGTTGCTGTCTTAAGTTAACCAAGCTTAGCACTCGAAACAAGTCTCAGTTACTTTTTTTTTCTTTTCCCTATT
>JAXGGA010011428.1:0-42501 GCA_038373865.1 Uloborus plumipes | reverse complement strand
ATCCATATCAACGAACGATCATTCAACTTCAAGTTCGAGAGCTTGTTTGATTTTTTTGCATAATATCCTTTTGGTTTCAATTTAAAATTAATAATTATATTTTTCAGAAAATGTTTATGGTTTCAAGTTTTTCCCCGTGTAAAACGCCTTTTTCTTTTATAAATAAATAAATGAAAATGTATAGCTTAAGTAGTAGTGGATTAACATATATGTTTGAACATTTTGTGGTGTATTGCATGTTTAGATACAGAATGAGGAAGAGTGCGATCATATTTGGAACGTAGTTCGAAGTGGAAACTGGTGGCTTCAAATTGGACACTAACCTGTAGGTCTTACTGGTCACTAGAAACTATTTTTTTTTTTTTTTTAAGCTTTAACGGATATGTACAGATACCATTTAAAAGTCAAGTAGACAAACAAAATCAAATCAATCTTCACGGGAATAAATTTTTAAAAAATAAAAAAAAGGGGGGGGGGGGGAAACCCGATGAAAATTAAGAGGAATGGTCTTCCTTAATAAACTTTTTTCCATGTTCATATTAAATATGCAACTGAAAACTTTTCCAGATCTTTAAAAATTTTCGAAATACAATGAACTTCTTTCTTTCGCTCTCTATCTCTCTCTCTTTTTTTTTTTTTTTGATTTACCGAACTGTAAACCGGCTCGCCAAGAACTATATCAGCACTACATGAGCTGGATACAGGCTCTCTTCTATCGCGCACATTAAGTTTGCTCATGCAACATTTCCAATTTAAACCAACACTGAATAGTGTTTATTATAAATCCCAACAAAGTACTTAACCGAAAATGTATACAAATTTAAGCATGAAAACAAGCTTTCTCATGCATTGAAATTATCCTTCTTTTCATAAAATTCAACTTACTATGCAAATTGTTCTGCTTTCTGATTTGCGAAATTATTTATCACTTCATAGTTCGCGTTTCCTGAAACCTTGTTCTCTGCAGTTGACACTGCAAGGCTCATTTTGTTAGTCTTTTCTAGCTCACTGCTAATTTTGCTCAAAAAGCACAAAAAGCTTTTCGACTCTGGAGAACAAGTTATTGTGAGAGAGCTCAGCCCCCGCAAAAGTTTTGTATGCGAATTGCAAAAGAGACGGAAGTTTGAAAAGTTTGGGAACAATACTTTCCGAGCTAACTTCTTCGCGTTGTTTGCTATATCATCCCCGTGTCGACTTTGGGCACTTCCACAAAAAATCAAGTAAGTCATTTATGATGCTGACTACTTTGAATACTTTTCTACCCCTTAACCCTTTGAAGCGTGGTGGCTGCCCTGCAAAACCACCAATTTAAAAAAAAATTCTAAATTTTTCTGATTTTTTAAAATTAAAATCATTTGAGTTCTTTGCTTAAAGTTTAATGAACACCAATCTGTGTCAGAACAACAAAATTAGCCTCAATTTATTGTCCAACTCATCCCAAATTTTAAAATCAAAAATGGAAATAATTGAAGATTTTTGACTCTTTTATTAAAGCTGAAGCAATTAACATTTTTTCTTCATTTGGCCTGAGGTATTCAATCATGTTTTTGAAAATGATATACATTTATTTTTGCATGCATAAATCCATTTTTCTCCTGCTCTGGGGGGGGGGGGGGGGGTTTAGAATGAGGACACCACCCCTACGAAAGGAATTAATAAAAAAAAATTGACTCAAATTTATGTCAGGATCATCAATTAAGCACAGTCATAATATTTTTTGATTAAATTAAAAAAAAATTGTGCGCTAGTCACTCAAAGGGTTAATCGGTGAGGAGGGCTGTTTTACGCCCATAAGAGTTGAATTTTTGCATTTAAACGTTTATGCATATATGACGCTATAAACGTCTACTTCCATGTTTTTTCTTACTTTTTATTTTTTCAAAATTTGATCAATGCGTAGCAAGATAATCTAGTAGCAGGGATGCACTGATATCGTTCCGGCACTGCTTTTCTCTGAAGTGATTTTTCTTTTCCATAAAATTTTGTTTTAAATAATTTTTTTCCAGTTGCTGACCTTAAACGTTACTTATCCATCATTTTTTTTAATTTCTCCTTTTCCGTAACGTTGTCATTGAGATGACAGTGAATCGTATGCTTGAATTCTACTGTAACACAAAAATCAAACATCCCAGCATTGAAAAATTTCAGTGTACCCCTACCTACAAAGTTTTCTGTGTGAACTTGCTCAGAACCGAGTTGTTATCGGCAATACGATCACTGAAATGCATCCTATCATTTGTTACACCCTAATCTCAGCAATTTCGTCCTGGCAGTCTGTAATCACGTAGCCTGTAATCACGAAGGAACTAAATACATTTCCTTGTGAGATCGTACATCAAGAGTCTTGTTAACTTATGAGCAGTTGAAAAATGGTCGAACTGAAAGTTCCACGTGTGTGTGTGCATCGTGCTATCTTAGCGTGTATCATTGAATGAAGTTTTATTTATTTATTTCTCTTTTCTCGTGTTCAAGACACCCCCGCATCTGCCATACTTGTCCCCGTTCTCGAGCTAAGGAAAACAAATTGTGGCATTGTCTTCCGAGTTGGAACGTGGAACATGAATTGCGATGCCAGCTCATTATTTTTATGTTGAGTAAAATCCGAAAAGCAGATAGTTAGGATTTCTTTTTTTTATGTGTTTATTTATTTATTTATTTTTAGGCGTGAAAATGCACTTGGGTATCTCTTCTATTCTCAATCTTTCAACCTCTGCTACTCCTTTTGAACATTGGTGTGAGGTCGTTTTCTTGGCCATGATATTTTATTTTTCGAAAAAAACATTGAGTTCAGTTTTTATTGAACAGCCCTAGTACATAAGGCATACAAAATTTAGTGCAGTAAACCCTCATTTTACGCGGGTTTATTTTACTCCGATTTGATTCCACACGGTTAAAAATTTGCCATCTTTAATTTATTTTACTTGGTAGAATTTTGATTTTAATGATGCCGCATTGCAAACAGATGAAGTTTTCCCCTGTTTCGAAATCCAAACTCTTAAGATTGCAGATAAACTCTTAAGATCGCAGATGCAATAAACTGCATTTCGGAATGCTAATAAACAAGCTTAGGTTACTGCAGACACTTTTTGCGATTAGTTCCACGTTCCACCCCTCTTTTTCAGAACTAAAGTGATCAAACTTACATAATTCGTAGCGCACTTGAAGAAGAGTGTTTAAAAGAGACAAAGAAATGCGAAACCATCGAGGATACCGACACCGACGATACACAACCGAATTGAAATTCTTGAGTCATGCCTCGACTATGGTAAATGATCCTTCTGATTTGTTAAGGAATATCCCAACTTGGATGCGACGGCAGAAATTTTGGATGCGTTATTACTGTCTGATTTTCTTAGGTAAATCCTTCCGTATATTTACGCATGTGTCAGGTTTTCTCTGATCTTACCCAAATAGGGGTGATAGGTAAGTAAGGGGAAGAGTCGTAAGAAGCATTTTGAGCCGTATCAAACAACGTAGAACGATACTAATTTCAAATACATAGTTTAGTTGAATGTCAAAAGGATAGCTAATAATGTAAGTTTTAAATTGAAAACTTCGGAAAGTTCCCACTCACAACCCATCACCCCTTTTTTAAGTGGAATGGTTCCCGAGTGCTAGACGCGGTTTTCAAAGACGGACAGAAAAATTGGAGAAAAATAATTAGTGACTGCCAAAAGACTGTCATGTCATAACCAGCACTTTTTTATGTGTTCTTTATATACGTGTCGCATATGTTTCCAAATAATTACAAATTAAACGTGATATATAGTTATCAATCACAAGAATGGAACATTTTCTGTACGTATGAAACCGAACTCCTATTTTAATACTACTGCTGAGTCTCAATTGAGGCAGTTTTGATTTCGTGGTACATAACCCCGGAGAAAAAGACGGTCGAGAAAGAAAGAAAGGAAAAATTGAAAAATAAAACATTGAAGTAAATGATATTTGTTAAAAACAGTATTGTTTGCAGGGCTGTTTCTTTCAAGTAAAATATAAAGTTCCTCGGATTTCCTTTCCCCTCCTCGTTGCCAAAAATTTAAAGTAAATAAATTAATGAATAAAAATTAAAAAAGAAAAAATAAGCAAATGAAAGTTCACTCAAAAAAAAAAAAAAAAAACATCGGAAATAATAACTTTGCAGCTATTTTTTGGAAGCAAATGTAAAGTAATCTGCATTTCCTTTTTCTCCCGATTTCAAAAATAAAATTAAGTTAAAACTTCAGAAGGAAATTTTTTTAAATTATTATTTAAGATTAAATAATATTCATTTCATTCATTTATTGACCTTTTTTTGGTCCGGTCAATCAATTAAAACTTTAATACATTATATTCCGATTTTTATTTATAGTTAATTCTCTACTTAAAATCAAAACTTCGAAACACATTTAAAGAAAATCTGCACATCTTTTACAATTTTTTTCAGCTTCAAAAAACAATTTTTAAGTGTTTTGATGTCTTAGATGGGAATATTTGATATTCGCTTATTCGCAATCAGGCTTCAATGATTTTTTTTTATTTTTAATTAGTTAAAAAATATGCCTATTTTTTATTTTATTCAATTATTTCATTTATGTTTGCCTGTTTTTATTTTCTGAGATAATTTTACAATGAATTATGCTTACTTTTGTGCTTTCTTCTTCTTTTTTCCTTATTTCTACGGGAAAAAGTGCAAAAAGAAGGAGGAAAGAAAATGTGAAAAAAGAACCCCAAATAATAGATGCGATATTATTTTTGAAAAATAGATGGCAGCACCAAACATTATTTTAAACACCTTTTATGACGTAAGTACATGACTAAAATATGACGTCATGGGTATGAGTAACATACCGGTAAGACAGAACGATGAATCACGAATGTTATTGCACTTGCGAAGGAGAATGAAAACTAAGAAACGATGCAACTCATTTCTAGGTTATTTCTGAATTATGTTCGCCTTTGTAAAATCTGAATCACTTTGAAATTGACTGTCGCACATGCTTTTAACAGAAAAAAAAGTAACAATTTGGACAAGATAATTAGTTGATAACAATTAACTTGCAGGACCAAATTTAGCACCATGGCAGATTTGATATCAAGAGTCAATCACCAAAAAAATCATGCGATTTAATCAATTATTAAATGATTTACAGCTGTTCGAAGCTTATGTCCGGTATACCGGACACCAGGTCTGAAGGGGTAAAAAAAATGTTTAGGTATTGGATTGAATTTATAGCTTTCTTATATTGCAGTTATTATAAACATTATTTTAAGGTATTGAGTTTTCATGAAAAATATTTATATACACTTATTTTTCTAAGAAAAGACAAATAATATCTTGATATGAATTTAAAGTTATGATTTAAAATTGCGAACGAAAAAAGCACAAGGGCGGATCCAGAAAGTTTTCAAGAGCTGGGCGATTGATCTTTGTTACTTTATATACTATGCATATTGGTTTGCAAATATTGATCACTATAGTTTCGGATTTAATTACGAAATACTTCTGGAGAGAGCCTCAAAATTCCTTCCCCCAAGTTCATTAAAACTCGTATAAACTGCACATTTAGAACATCAATAGCGAAAAATTACTGGTGAAAACTTTTCCAGAGGAGGGGCGATCTTGTATCCGCCCCTGAAAAAGCATGAGAAAATTGCTAAAAAATCCAGGAATTGTACAGAAGATGCGTACGATTCATCAGCTGAAAATTAGTGTAAACGTAAAGTGAGAAACTCTTGCTTCTCCTTGTTAGATTACAATATTTCAAAACAGCGATATTGCATAAATTTTCGTTATCAGGGCTGCTGTAAAAAGATTTAACAAGGTCGCTTCGTTATATTTTCTTTTTCTGCTGCATCTGCATTGAAAATACAGAGCCTGTGGATTCTCAGTTATGCTTCCAGCACTGGGAGAACTTAAACAATAAATTGTAATTGGCTACTTAGCTGAACTTCATTGTTGTTCAATAAAAGTTTTGAATCTATGTTCATAAATGTATGTCCGGGGTAATCTTCAAAACTACTGAACCGATTTTAACCATTTTTTCACCGTAGATAACAATAATCAGGATAGGCTATAATTTATTTCTAAAAAACTCAGTTTTAAAAAGTTATTATAAAAAACAGTAAATTTCATATAGTTTCCCCATTAAGTGATTAAATTTTCTGTCCATTGTTGCAAAAATTTGTTGCCTGGCAACAACAATATTAAGAGTGATCATAATGAAAATTTTGAACCAAGGCTTCTCTGGAGTAAGTATGAAATTGATTGCTTTCTAAGGATTTTTATATTCATCTATGCCAATAATCGCTAAAGGGGTAAATAAAAAGAGAATTGATTTTGGCAACACAGAGAAAATGGAAAGAGTTTATAGTCAAAAAAATTTCTAAATTAGGTGCATAAGATGGTTTTCAGCAATTGAGTTTTCACCAATGGAGTCACAACGATAGAGACTGTAATAATAGGACTTATTTCACGTACAATATTTGGAAATGGTTGACTCCAGTACGATTGATACTGTAAATATATATTTATTTTAATATACCAAGCTTATAACATTTCCTATTTACCTTAACATTATATGTAGCTTGCACTTGTGTTTAGGGTGTGTAATGAAGTTTTGTTAAGTTATCCGGGTACGCGGCTAGTTTCTAATAAGATAGAAGTCCTACTTATACGAGAAAGAAGAAATGAAAAATTTAAAAATCACCCAGGGAGAAAATTTTGAAGAGCCGGGAGCTGATTTTGGGAGGAGTCAACAAAAAAGTGTGCTTTTGTTTATCAGTTGTTTCGTTTAGCCATAGTTTCTTTACCGTTGTCTCAATTTGTTGAGAACATGAAATCGCTACTTTAGAGATCATAAGAATAACTCTTCACGAAATATGCATCATCTTTGTCATCACGAGGGCTGAGCTTATATGCACAATGAAATCATCAAAATATGCATTGCAAGTACACACTAAAAATTCCTAAAATATGCACTTAAATTATTTTATTCATGTCAATAAAAATGTTCGCATCTGATTAGAAACACGTACGGCCACTTTAGTCTTGCATATCTTGAGGATATATTTTAACTTTTTGCAATACAATGCACAAAAAAATTCGAACTCATTAAATTGTACGCACAAGCAATCAGGTTCTTTTAGGGTTCGTTCTTTATAAAGAACAAAATATTTTTTTTGCAATATTTCTTTCATTAAACAAAAAAAAAAGCTTGGAAAATACAGTAACATGCCGTTATGTTGAAGATTTGCTGTTATTAAGCAGTTATGTGTGTCAACGGTAAAAAAAAGCAAAAGTACACAACCGCACGTACATGTATGCATTGGCATAAAATCCGTGCCCTAGTCATCATTTAATTTCAAAAAACTTACCTTGGCTTTCTGGTTGAGTCGTTTTTGTTCGCAGGGCGTCGCTTCTTGAAAGAATGAAGTCCACCTTCTTTCTCAAATTCATCCAAAACACTATCAAGGTCATCCAATGACTTTGATACTTCTGAAGGTACGTTATCCAGATGCCTAAAACGCATTTTTAAAATTACTTTCAGTCGATTTGGTGCAAAACAGTGGTTGGAAAAACTACATATTTTTTGTAGCGAACTACAACTACAACTACTTTCTTATAAATGTAGTTAACTACAACTACAACTACTTTTTTTTCAATGTAGCGCGCTACACTACTTTTGAAAAGTAGTCGCTACTTCGCTACTTTTCAAAAACATATGAGAAAAAAAATTGAATTTTCATTGTAGGAATTTAATTTTGAGCTTCAGGGGGGTTGGCAAGGGCGTAGCTAGGGGGGTGCAGCTGCACCCCTCAGATCAGAGCCAATGGGAGGTCACTGTGACCTCACATTTTATTTATTTTTTTGACAAACGATTTTGTCCCCTTTCCTGCTTTTCATTGCAACATGCTGGTGGAGACAAATAAGTTCGTATTTTATTACTCGGTGAAATTTGGAATTTCATTCGGTCATTGAGAGTCTCCCCCCCCCCCTTCGCCTCCTCTCCCATCAATAAGTTTTAAGTCCTTGGCGCCACTTATCAGAAAATCAGCTTCATTCTTTACCTAACACGGATCCTTGTACCAAACCCAAATTTGTCTTTTAGCATGAAAACAACTTTTTTAATTTGAGTATGTGAAGAATAAAAATTTTAGGGTGAAATATTGTAAGTAAGCTTGCTTGTTTTTGAGGAGAAAATTCAATTCACCGAATGAAACTCGGAACTTTACTGAATGATTAAAAAATAAATAAATAAAATACAAGAATGCATTCTTATCTATGTCTACTGTAAGAGACGTGAGGCATCACGAAAATAAATAAATTAATCAATTAAAGAAAAAAAAATAAAATAAAATGAAGAAGTTCAGCCTTGCAATACTGTCTCACTGTTTTCAAATTTCATCAGCCAATTTGTATCGGATAAGAACTTTTTGGGAGGTCAGAGTGACCTCCTATTGGGGTGCCACTACTTGCACACCCCTAACGTGAGTCCTGGCTACGTCCTTGAGGGGTTGGGTCTCGGTCTGGACACCATCCCTATTAATACGCCACCGATAAAATGAAATGAAAACGTTTTTCCAATTATGTCAAATGATGTCAAAAATATTTAATAATTGATTTTTATTATTTTAATATATATCAATACTCCATCACTAAAGAAGCAAAACTAAAGAAATATGAAAAACATACAAAACGGTACTAGTATTCATTATGAAATATTAATAAATAAGCTATCTGAAGTGTGAAATATAACTTAGAATGCTTAACTTACTTCAATATGCAATTTTAAATTGTATGCAGATGACTTAGAAACAGAAAGTTTTTTGTTCAAAGTGCAAAGTTTGCACGAAACTGTAAAATTTCCATTTTCACTCTTTTCAACAACTGTGAAGTATTTATTATACGCCGGACAGGGCAGCTCGATATTGTCATCTTCTATCAAATTTGTATCCTCTTCTATTAAAATTGCTGCCATGTTTGGTGGATATTGGAACAATAATCCAATTGAGCATTGAGCGCTAAAGCATTCATTTACATGACATTCTCGGTTGCTATAAAACACTAACACTCAGTTATCGCTTATTCATAAATTTTCCTTCCTCAGCCATGCACTATATTCAATGCAAATATTGGCGGAATATGAAAATGGTGACGCCAAAGAAACCAATGCCGTCTAACATATAGAACGTATGGCGTCAAAATGATATGACTGAGGTCAGCTCGAATTTGTATGATTCATTTTTCTCACTGCTTTCGCTAATGTTATCGTGTACGATATGCGCCAGTCAGACTCGATTGAATCTTTTTTTTTTTCGTTTTTTTTTCTTTTTTTTTTTTTTTTTGCTCCATTAGAAAGTAGTTTTATGAAATCGCTACAAACTACAATATTTTTGTATCGCGCTACTCACTACACTACTTTTTTTTTAAAGTAGTGCGCTACACTACAAACTACTAAAAAATGTAGCTACTACAGTAGTTTCGCTACTTGTAGCGCGCTACTTCCGACCACTGGTGCAAAATAACATTAGCCATTTTTAAGAAAGTTTCACACTATCCATTTTTAATAATCTCGAAGAACTTATTCGAAACTGAGCATTACCAAAACTCAAAAACGCCTACAGAACACAATTTGCGATAAAACGTTTCTAGAAAGCGGATTTGAAAAATGAAGTTAACTTTAACTGTGTATGGGTAGAATTAATGCTCTTTTCGTTGATGCTCTCAGCTAAATAATTATGCGTCATTATTCCCACAGCAGATGTAATAGTCTTGCGAAACTAAAAGAGTGTTGCAATTAAATTGCTTTTAATTCGGGAACATTTTATGACTTTTAAAACTGATGGGAAATGTTTCGGGTTTATGTTTCTTGATGAAAGCGGCATAGCATTGAAAATGACTAGAACTTCAGAGTCAGAGCCGCCCCTATGGAGGTCACAGGAGGTCACTGAATGGGACGCTGCCTAGACCACCCAAAAATTTCTTTATTCTGTAAAATTGGGGGCCGCAATTTTTGAATGCCCGAATGTTTCTTCTCCTCAGATACACTTATGTGCGCATACCCGTATTTTACCACTCTGTATAATTTGGAATTCCATTCGTCAATTGTGGACTTATACGTTCCCAAAAAAGTCCGGTGCGCCTCTGAAAAGGTATCTTTATGCCAGTCCGGACAACTTTCGCTAATTCATATTTTGAATATTATAGTTTGTTTTAACCTCAATAAAAGCAGAAATCCTATGACACCCCCCCCCCTAATGAAAATTCATTTCTACTGCTTCTAGTTTTTTCGACTAAAAGTCACATAAACGGAAAAATATTAGGTGGCGCACAGAGACCGATTTACAAACCTGGGTGCCCCGGGGCACTGACAAATATGGTGCCCCCCCCCCCTTACCTCACACACTCAAAAAAAAAGTAATAATAATAATTCTAGTAAAAATTTTACAGTTGCGAAATAAAGGTTTGTTGGTTGACTGAGCGAATTAAAGTCGCACTAGAACTTCACATGTGCTAATTAAATAGAAAAAATATCAAATGACAAAAAAATAGTTGCCCAATATAGTTAGATGTCCCGGACAGATCCTTAATTACCCCATCTCACCTGAGGTTTTCAAAGGTAGTCTGAAATTCACTTTGATCAAAAAAGAAAAAAATTGGGAAGGATTTTTTTCTATTCATTTTTAGGTTCTTTGTGCTCATGGCAAATGTTCGAAAGCATCATCAAGCTCTCCAAGATGTTTCCCAGGGCTGAAGTGTGACCAATACTGTCTGATTTTCTTTGGTAAAACCTTTCGCGTATTTACGCATGTGTCAGGACTTTTCTGATCTTACTAAAATAGGGGGATATTTAAGATAACAAGGGGAAGAATAACAAGAAGCATTTTGAACCGTATCAAACAACGTAGATTTCAAATAAATAGTTAGTTGAATATGTCAAAAGGATAGCAAATGCAAGTTTTAAATTGAAAACTTCGGAAAGTTCCCACTTACAACCCATCACCCCTTTTTTAAGTGGAATGGTTCCCGAGTGCGTGATGAAGGGTTGAAAATTAAAACAAATATTCCATCGAATGTCTAAAATATTAACACACCGTCATAACTTTCTGTGCCCACATTGATCTATTTCAAATACAAATTAAGTAACCTGTATACCAATTAAGTTCTTGGCCTTAGGAACCCACACGTTGTACACTGAAAGGAAAAAAAAATCATATGGATTTTGTTCTTTCAGTGCTATGCAGGGTTGCCAGACGTCCCGGATTTCAAGGGACAGTCCCGTTTTTCGAAAAATTGTCCCGTGTCCCGGGGAACATTGATACGGGACGGCTAAAATCCCGTATTCTAAGCTAGGAGCACCATTTTCCAAAATGAAACATTACTTTCAGAAAAAATAAATTTAAACAACACATGTGAAATAGATTGATAAGAGAATTGATTTTATCATAATATTTTTCTGTTCTAATGTTAATGTTCTATTCTGAAAGAGCAGGAATCATTGTGACAGTCAATTCATTGTAAAAGTGAGTACAGTAAAATGGGGTGAATCGGAACACTTTTCAGCTTTGATTGTAAAAAAATCAGTTAAAAGATTTTTTTCAATTTGATTTTTTAGGTAAAAACTTCGGTCTTGCTTTACTTTTGATATTCCAAGCAATGACAAGACATTTTGAACTATTATTATTAAAATATATAGGAAATTATGGGTGTTCCGAATCACCCCGCTGATAGGGGTCAATCGGAACACATGTTAAAATTTTTATTTTTTTCAATTTAACCTGTAATAGGGCTTACAAACATGAGTAATATTGATGGAGGAGAATAAGAACAGATAATTACTGTCAAATAAATGCATAATTTCAGTACCAGTAAACGCTTATAATTTGTCAAAATTCAAAATAATTTTGAACTTATGAAAAATGAAAAGTAATTTTAAGAAATGCTTTTGAATTGAAATACAAAGATTTAACATGAATGGAAGTCACTCATGTCGTCCACAAATATGTGCTTGTCCTTAAAACTAGCAATTTTGATTTGGCTTAAGTTTTTTCATAATGTCTCCTGGAATGAACTACTTCTTTCTTTAGTTTCTTGAACTCTCTGGGTTTCGGAGATTGTCCTGAAATATTTGTTCCGCTCATTCATCGTTATTTGTGTGCTGTACTTTGCTACATAGAGTCTGCATGACTTTTCCCCCATGTATTTTAAGGGAAACGAAGTCTCTTGGAGCAAAAGTCTTTTTAAATCTGGAACTTACTGTCATTCTAACCAGGAAAGTACGCGATTATGGAATAATGAATTTTTTTTTAATGAGTACCAATCGAAAGAGCATTGTAAAACATGTTTCTGGACGCATGCGTTTTTGCCCTCGCGCCCCCGTTATCGAAATATAAGGTCCTAAAGTCAGCTGATTTTTTTTGAAAAATCGCCAATTTTAGCGATTATAATTAAATCGGGAAGCTGCGGCGCGAATTCGCTATTAGCGTCTAACGAGAAACTTGATTGCCATTTTTGGTCATCTGCAAAGCTTGTGAAAGACGGCTGTTAAGCAAAAAGCTACTATAAAGCCTGTGTCGTGAAAAGTAGAGAGCTTTTTAAAGAGAAAAAACAAGTTTAAACAACATCAAAATTAAATTTTATCTTATTATTTGCGATGAAAGCACGTCCCTTATTTAAGGGGCCCAGGAGGTGACAACGGAGCGTCCTGTTTTTTTTTAATTTTTTTTTAAGTGTACGTGCTATTCTGTTGTATGAGTGGGGGAGGGGTGATATAAGGTTTTTTAATTGTAAGAAATGCAAATATAAATTTTTCCTCGGGAATGAGGTGTGAATAGGAATGAGGTGTTTTCTCTGTGATATTTCGAAAAAAAAAAAACGTTGATTGAATCGGACTTATTCCCTCAAAAGTTATGAGAGAGTATAGGGAAAAATATATCGAATGAAATGTTATTAAAATCAAAAAGTCCAATTTGGGAGTGTGCTGTCCTCGCTGAGATGTTCCGATCAAAAAAAAAAAAAAAAAAATCGAATCAGACTATGCACTCAAAAGCGATTTCGGGAGGGGGGGGGGGCAGAACTGACCAATAGATAGACTGACAAGTACACAGTTTCCGCAGCTCAAAACCCAACTTTCCTATTTTAAATTTCTCTGTGTATTTAGTTATTTTTATTAAGTTGTGCTTTTTCGACTCAATTGTTTTGAACGGTTTTTTTTTTCAATGCATCACTCCTTCTTTCATTATTTTTTCACCAATTTCTACTTTTTCAGAAAAGTAAGCTAAAACTTGTATTGATTTACAATTTTGTTAGTTTTTTCCTACCCGTTGAACATAAAGCAGAACTAGTAAAAGTTATACTAATGTTGTTAAACAGTACGAAATTAACATGCAATATGTTTTACATTTACGTTACAGAGACTTTTCGCTACAGTGACCAATTCTGTTTGAACAGCAGGGGTTTTAACAATGAATGTCGACTCTATTAGTATATTTTAAGAATGAAAATAACTATTTCCCTCTACACTTGATGTAATTTCCGATATAGATATAATTTTGCAGCTATTGACATTTACTATTCGTTTTCTTTTTAAAATTTCTATTTATTTTTTCTCGATTTCAATTTAAAAAAATAAATATTTTTGCTAAGAGTGAGCATATAGCGAAACTTCTCATACCGATTTTTTTTTTTGAAAGAAGAACTGATATCATAATCCATGAGAATTTAATTTCTACCTCAAAGACTATTTATTTCATTTTTTGTACATGAGCTCATATTAGCTGCTCTTCATACTTATTTATTTAATTATCCTGAATTATTTATTAAGAAACACGTCCAATATATTTTAACGTATAATAATTAACACATATAACTTAGTTCAGTAAAAAAACTTAAAATAACTAAAATTTTAAAATGTATTGTTATCATGCGTAAAAAAATAAAACTTAAATTTCTTTGTAATGTTTTCGCTAATCTGGATAAAACACTCTCTTTCCACATCATAGTCTTGACCAGCATTCTTTATTTTAGCTCATACAAGTAAAGGGTTAACGTAAAACATCTTTTACTTTCTTTGCGAATGACCAAACATGGAAACAATACGATATCAAGCAAGCAGCGGTAGGGAGGATCGGGAGGTAGCTTCAATTTCTTGCCAAGTCTTCAAATTTGGCTACTTTTCGGCCGACTTTAAGACCCCTTATCTCGAAAACGAGGGGACGAGGGCACTTGATCTTTGGGTCAAAAACATGTTTCAGTTTGCTCTTTCGAATGGTACCATTTTTAACTTTTTTCATTATTACTTAAGTCGAGTACTTTCCTGGTAAGATCTAGTTGCTCGCGAGAAGGTATAAACAGTAATAAATCCTTGTCCTTGTCTTGATTAGAAGAATTGGGGTTAGAATCTTGATTTTTTTGAACAGTTTTCTTCAAATAAGTTTGAATTGGAACAACAGAACTAACTGTTCCGATTCACCCCGCAAATTTTTTTCCTATGTCATTTTTCAGAATTCTTTATTTTTATGACACAATTTATAAAAAATGTAAATTTTAATGTGGTATTCTGTTGTTCAGATACATGTATAATTGAAATATACCACTCTTAGTTTTCAAATATAAGAAGATTTTTTCTTGCCTATGAAGTTTTGCAGTCTATGAAAATGTGATGTTTTCTAGCATTCCACGTGCAGCCCTCCTTAGAAGCCAGTAGCGTTGCCAGATTGACAAAAGTAATTTTTTCCTACTTCCTATGATCTTACCTTTCTATAAAAAAAATTAATGGCGAAAAATACTCAATAGTATATTTATGAAGAATTTCTTTGTACGGTCGGGAAGTTTTGTTCCGATTGACCCCGCTGTTCCTATACACCCCATTTTACTGTAGCTCCTTGAAAATGATCTTCCTATGCCTACGCCATTTTCAAATTTTTCCTAATAAAAGAAATGTAAGTGTTCTGCTACTATTAGTCACTGTTATTTATTTTTTTAATTTGCTTGGATTTTCTTTTATACTAAAAGATGTAACTAAATGTTATTCTATTTAGCAAACAAATACGCATTTTGAAAATATGAAGATACATAATGTTTACAATGAACGGCAGTAATATAAATTGAATGAGCTTTACGGCAAATTAAAGAAATGCACATTAAAACTCTGGAAGAATAATTACTGCAGTAAAATTAAGTAGTAAATATGATTAAAAAAAAGTGAGAGAGAGAATTTTCCGACATTATATTAGAATAATTATTATGAATATTGGAAAAACTATAGTTTTTTTTCTCCTAAAAATATTAAATATTAATTATTTTATTTTTTTAGACGAACTTCTTATAATTAGCTCAAGTAGTAAAGTTTAATTCTATGTCTACTTAATTGTAATCAAAATTTTCGTTGGTGACTCATTAGTTAATATTGTTTTGCACATATTCAAATTTCCCCACTGGTAAGTTTAGCTTTTTGAAAAAGTACATTTTTTGCATTAGTCATGAATAGAAGCGACTGTTATGTCTTTCACGCCAAGACTGTCAATAGAGAATCATGACGGGGAGGGGGGTCAATTGCCCCTTCTTCCTCGTTGGTTGTGGGAAATTAGCGTATTTTCATATAAGTGCGAGTGGCTTCTGCTGTTTTTTTGGAAAATTTGCATTGAATTTTTACTTTTTACACCCCTGGAAAAATTCGAAATGACGGGCCAGCGTCAGGAAAAAGGGGGTTAATAACAGGGAAATACAAACCAACACAATAGTTAATGGTAAAAAAAATAACTATACAATTTTTAAAAATCTGCTTTCTTTTTTTTTTTCATTAGATCATTGTGTATTTTTTTTCTTCATATATATATTTGTGAGAAAGGTTTGATATTAAAGTCAAGGTTGTAAAAATTCAACTCTCTACCCCCCCCCCCCCCATTAGGCTGTCCCGTATTTACAGTTCTTAAATCTGGCAACCCTGGTGCTATGCTTCATTAAACTGATCTATTCTGACTTACTTTAAATCTGCAACTGAATGAGTTTTAGTTTGAACTTCTTTATTTGCCTCTATGTCAAATTGCTCAAGAACATCATCCAGTATTTCCAAGGAGTGTCTTGCATCCACTGGTACGTTTTTTAGTCCTCTGTATAATGAAAGAATAATATTTAATCTCTAAAAGGATGTAAGAAATTTTAATTAGAGACTATAAACTCCTAACAAAAATAAAGTAAACAGAAAGTTATTTTCGTCACATAGCTTTACTCACTTTCTTATATGGGGGAAGAAATCACCATATATTTTAACATCAGCCATCGAGCATTGCAATAAAAATAATGCAGTTTTCCTCTTTAAAAAGTAAAACATATTTAAAAAAAAAAAAACACTTTTATTGAAGTTGGTTCTGTTCAATTTATTTGTGTCATTTCTTTCGGCAGAACAAACAGTGAGAGATCACTTGACATATCCAATACTCTCTCTTAAATAAATAAGAATAAACTCAATTTAAAAGTATCTAGAAAAAAGACAGCTGTCCCTAAAAATTTCCATTCGATTAAGGAAGCACTCTCTGAAAAACAGCGTTAGAATAAGTACAATTGCTCCTTATTAAATGAAATCATCCACACGTAAAAATTATCATCAGAATAAGGATAACTTCCTAAAATTCTCTATTATAATATTGAAATCACTCCCTAATAATACTCCAGTAGAGTATGAATGCCAGTCTTAAAACCCGTCCTTAAAATAATGACGTAAGTCCTCAAAACCGCCTATTTAATCTTTTATAGAAACTCATTAGAATACGATTAAACTTGGAACTTGTAAATGTGGAATAAAACAAACAATACTCTATTACTGGTTCGGGAGAAAAACTTTTCCCTCAACAATTTGATTTCAATGAATTTCATTCGTCATGCGAAACATTTTTTTTTCTTAGCTTGAAAAATAAAATATGAAAATAGCCTCCAAAAATTATGTAAATATTTTATAGTGGTTCATAATTAAAATTAGTGCTGAATAAAACCCCACAGAAAAAAGACCGTGCAGAATAATTTCACAGAACTCTCCGAATCCATTGGTACAGATTTCCAACTGCTCACTAGTAGAAAACAAGAAGTTCTGTCAAGAACTAAACGAGCCTACTTTCCCGTACATCGACATCGGCAATCTAGCATCTAATCAATATTCTCTTGAATATCTGAAACAGAAAATTATGTCAAACTTACCTTTATAACACTTAAAGCTGATTTCTAAAAGCAAAATATACCCCTCTCATCAGATGATCAGGACACGTAAAAAGTAAATAAACGAGTAAATAAAGTTTTGTCGCACCTTTTAAAGAATGTAACTGCTATAGTTCTTCCGTAGGAAAATTTCACAATCGTTTTCAAATGAAAAAAAAATAAAAAATAAATAAAAAGTACAAAGAACATCAAAACACATTTTATCGAAGAAAGAAAAAAAACTTCGTTCGTTAATAAAATGTCTCGAATTTTATTTTTAATCCGTTGCCAGTTGTTAAATATAAGTAAAGAATAAAATGCTCTCGTGAATGAACAATTTTTGTAATAAAAAAAAAAAAAAAAAAATATCGTCTGCCAAAAAAAATAAATAATAAAAACTAATAATAATAAATTAAACAAAAAAAAGAATAAATAAACAAAAAATCGTCTGCCCAGTCAGTCATTTTTTTCTGAGCCTGCATTTCCGCCATGTTTGCGGAGTCGGAGTCGGAATCAGAGTCCTCACAGAAGATTTTTCAGAAAAGTACTTAACATACATTTTTTATCAAAACTGTTTTCTTACAAAGTTAGTTTGAAGGAAATCCGCCTTTAAGTTTAGAATCAACATTCAATTTAAATTTCCCAGTAGGCGCTCATGTTAAAAAATTTTCTGAACTGTTCATCATTGAACGAAAAATGGTTCAAATTGAAAAGTGAAATATGGGAACGAGTCTCTCCGAAATCTTTCGAACAAAAAAAGTTTATTCAATTCAGACGGTTCACTTAAAAGTTATTAGGTGGAGAAAGGTTGCTTGAACGGTTCAATGTTGAACGAAAAAATGTTCAAATTCAAAATTTAAATGCGGCAATGAAGTATCCTTGCCGATATCTTTCGAACAAAAAAAAGTTTGTTTAAATCGGACTGTTCACTCAAAAGTTATTAGGGGTGAGAGCTTGTTTGAACGGTTCAATGTTGAACGAAAAATTGTTCAAATCAAAAATGTAGATACGGGAATGAAGTATCCTTGAAAAGATCTTTCGAACAAAAAAAAGTTTGTTCAAATCGGACTGTTCATTCAAAAGTTGGTATCGCGGGACCGGTTATTTGAACGGCTCAAATTTGAACCAAAAATTGTTCAAATCAAAAAATCAAATATGGGAATGAGCTGTACTCGCCGAGATCTTTCCAACAAAAAAAAGTTTGTCCAAATCGGAATGTTCATTCAAAAGTTATTAGGGGGGGACAGACCGACCGACAGACCGACACACAAATTCCCCATCTCAATACCCTACTTTCAAATTTTTAATTTTTCGATATTCATTTTACCTCTTTATTTTTATAACTTGGCGATATTTTTTTTAACTTGGCGATTTTTTTTTGGACTTGGCGATATTTTTTAGATGCATTAAGCTACTTTTAATACTTTTTTCGTCTTTCTTTTATTTTTAACGGGAAAATAGGCTAAAAACACTTCAGTTATTGCTTTATTGTCATTCTGAAATAGTTTTTTTTGGCAGGACTGAGTATCACACAGACCGTAAATAAAGAAATATTTTTCCTTTTCTTGAAAAAAAAGAAAAAAAAAAAAACAGTACATTGTCTGGAATAACGAGGAAGAAATGTTTTTGAAGGAAAAAAAAAATACGTTACCGCATTGTAAGACTTGTCTTTGAGCTCTGCTCGTTGTCATAACAATTCAGAACATCATCCAATATTTGCAATGATCGTCTTGCTTCTGCCTGAATTTCTTTCTCAGTCCTGCAATAGTATTGAAGCAAAACTCAGCTATAAATTTAAATTCTTTTAAAAACTGGGAAAAGGTTTGTTTACACAGGACATCTCTAGTTTTGGGGTTCCAAATATATAATGCTAGAAAACAGTTGTTTGTGTTTCACAAATCAAGTATCAGTCTTACAAAGAAATTATATTATTTTTTCTATTACCACTGCAGCCCACCTTAGCCTATTTGAGAAACATTTGAAATCGGACCGCTCATCACGCACACACGTTTGAAAATGACCCTGCGCAATCACACATTCAGCATCATTTTCATCTTCACTTTCACATCTCCACTCTTGCATTTTTGAGGAAAACGAAACTAGTTCCGTCCGATATTGCGTATTTTGCTCAATACTGCACCCTACGCCACATTACTTGCTTCTCCAACTTGAATTCTAGTTTTAATCACATTAATTACACTTGAAATCGAAAAAACGATGAAAAACATCTAGTTAGCATAAATACTGAAGAACGAATAGCTTAAAATTGTATTTTTGAACGTGTAAAGAAGGTGCTACCAGATTACTGTAGCACTATAAAAAAAATTCTGGAGCTGTGAAACAAGCCAACAGCTATAACCTCCACAATTGCAGCTCAGGCCGCAGTTTATGGTTAAAACACAAAGCAACCACTCTTAGTTCCGGCATTTTCTGTAGATGTGGGATGCATGTATTTAATAAATAAATAAATAAAAACAGGTACTCTATATTCAAAAGCACCGTCTTATCACTGCGATTTTACCCTATGCACAATGCGATGTATATTACAGTCTGATTCAAAAAGATGTACACAATATCAAATTGCTACATGTCCTGCTCTATACGTTGTACTTGTATCCTGTAAATTACGTGTGGTTGCATTTGGGTTGTCCCAAAAATTCATAAATAGTCGAGGGAGCGTGCCAAGACCCGAAGCTCCCCGATGGGAGGTCACAAGAGGTCACTGTGACCTCCCAATAGTTTCCGTATTCGGCACATTTTGCTGACGATTCGGCAATTTGAAGACAATACTGCAACATTGAAGTTATTTGTTCTTTTTAATTTTTAGAATTGTTTTTTAAAAGATGCCTAATGTTTTTCATCACAAAATGTTATTCATGTACGACATGTGTGCATGCTTGCATTTTATCATTCGGTAAAATTGGAACTTTATTCGGTAAATTGATAATTTTCATCCTCCCAAAAATTTTAGTTTGGGGCGCCCCTGTCCAAGACTTCTTTAATTCGATGTCGACTGAATGGTACTTGCAGCTTCATGACAGAAAGTTCTAGAAAATGATGGTCTTTACTTTGAGGAAGAGTTTTTATTGTTTTTGTAAAGACTTGGCAAGTAAAATTTCAATTTTTTTGCAAGTGTTTACGAACTCATGGGACAACCTAATACATGCATGGAGGTTTACAGATATTCAAACCCCCTTTGGCATCTGAATATTCGACCTTTCCTGAATGACTTCTCATTGCTACCTATCCATCATTGAGGATACTCAATGATGGATAGGTAGCAATACAAATGACAACTTGACACTTCAGTTCTGGCCTCTGAGCTCCTCTGATCTCGCACCCTGCGGCTTTTTCTTGTGGAGTTTCGTGAAAGATGAGGTTTGCGTACCATTTCTTGCCACAGATTTGAAGGACCTACCAGACAGTATCACAGCGGTGAGCTCACTGTCACAATACATTCTTCATCGAGTGTGGGATGAGTTTGCATTTTTAGTTAACAAGTATTATTTTTACTTAAAAATACTATGTGTGTATTTTTGAAATGCAGTCCTATTTATGGAAATATAAAGATGCATAACTGTTTTTTAAGTAAAAGAGTAAAAATTATAGTGGAAAATAAAAATATTTCTTCGAAATTCGAGACATAATCCATTTTGTTTTAAGTGTTGTTAAAATTTTTATAAAGCATTATTTTAAATTATGTATTTTGTTTTCTTTTAAATTATAAATCAATTGAATAAAAGTTTGAAAATATGTTCATGAGTTTGGGAAGCATTTAAGTTAATTACACTTTTACATTGTAAACGTAAATTTAAAACTGTCATTACGTTTTTATCTTTAAATATTTTTCGTTTGATCATCATTGATTTGTGTCTATAAATGGCTTGTCTTTTATTAACGATAACAACTATCAATTAATTATGACTGTTATTACTTACTCACTGTATTGTAATGTATCTCAAAGGATACCGTAAAGTGTTTGAAGGCATATTATTGTCCCTAGTACAGCCAGAATTTAACTCCTTTGTGAGTGGAGACAGGGGTAGTGTCATGACACTCCTTTCTGCACAGTAACTACTATAATAGGATTAGAAATATTACTTAAGCGTAAAACATAGTGTTCCGGAAAGGATTTTGACTCAACAACCGCCCCATTTCAATCGACACACCTCTGATTAGGTTATACGCGAAATTTAAATTAGTAATAAATTAGTTTCTGAACTTATTAAAATACCTTCAAAATATTGCTACACAAAACGACTACAGTGTAAAAATAGTCTGCAATGACTGTAAATAGTCCTCTATTATAATAATCTTCATCTATTACGCTCACTGCCAAACATAAATCACTCACAGATTTATTAACTAGATTATATCGGGAGGAATTTTGTCTTCAAGTACTTTATCAGATACTACGTCATCACTTCTTGCGTCTATTTCGAAAATATCGTTCGGTTTAACTATTCATGACGTCATAATCGAAAGAATTATGATTCACTGACCTGTGCTCCATTTTGTCTGAAGTCCCTTTCCGTAAAAGATGTTTCTCTAAGTCGAGTCCATTTCCAAATGTTAAGTCAAACATGCAATGAAATCTTATCTCTTACAGGAGTGAATGATGTTGATTTCTCGACACTAGAGTTTTATTTGACTTTATCTTATCGCAGATATATGCTTTTTCCTTTTTTCCCTTTTGAAATTCAATTGTTTTCATGTCAAAATGAAACATTCAAACTTTACTTTTAAAATGCCCGTAGTATTATAATACCGGACCAAAAATACAAGTCCAATGTTTGGTGTTTTCTGAAATGTGACCGGGGTACCGGTATCAATAGTGGGTTTAGAAATGTTTCAAAAAAGAAACTGAAGTCTACTCATTTCATAGATACGTTATAAAATTCTATACAAAAACATAGAAACTGAAAAAATATAAAAGGGAGAAGCAAATATTAATAGTAAGAACAATAATGATCATTTTTAACGTTAGAAACAAAAAATTAACCCTTATGAACCATCGCAGTATAAGGACGCTTTTCCACTTGACGACACGACAACGACGAAAGTCGGACGAAAATACTGCAACTATAAGTACCGTGTCGCGTCGTCTACAACACTGTATTTCCACTCAACCGATATCGTTTCTCCGAAACAGTCATTTTCCACCGCATTTTATTTCGACGCACCGATGTGCTCGCATGTATATTATTATAGCTCCTCAATTTAACAGACTACGACTGTTAGATTTACTTTACCTCCGCAAAAAGAGGAAATAGATTAATAGAAGATATTGGATGCATGATACTCACAAATTTATTTCATTCCCACCTTGTTTACTAAGAACGAAAAGCATACATCAGAATGAAAATCTAAGTTTTTTTGCAGCAGTAAAGATCGTCTGAGCAACAGAAGTGAAACAAAATATTAAGTAAAATGAGTAAAATTATTTTATTGCCATACATTCTTTATTAATCGTCAGCAAATTTAAGCTTATATTTTATTAATGCAGCAATGTTAAATTTAAATGCCATTTCTATGCTTTGCTTCTTCGAAAAAAGTAAACAAATGAATGAATGTCGTCCCGATTTTAAAGGCGAGGCGGCTGCCATCCGACACGAATGGGACGACAAGCGACAGCGTTCGGTCGGAGACGACACAATCGTCTTGGAATCGGGAGATGGAAAAGCGCATAGCACATTTTAATGCATTTTGCGTGCTCCAATGTCGGATGACGACAATCGTGCACGATTTATCGCTGTCGTGGTCAAGTGGAAAAGCAAGTTCGTGTCAAGTGGAAAAGCGCCCTAAGGGCGCTTTTACACTTGACGACACGACAACGACGAAAGTCGGACGGTAATACAGCAACGATAAGTACCGTGTCGTGTCGTTTATAGCACTGCTTTTCCACTCAAACGATATCGTTTCTCCGAACGGGTCATTTTTCATCGCATTTCATTTCGAGATAGCACTGTGCTCACACGTATATTATTATGGCTCGTCCATTTATCAGATTACGACTGTTATATTTACTTTACTTCCAGAAAAAGAAAACAAATGAAAAATACGATATTGAGTGCATGATATTCACAACTTTATTACATTCTCACTCACCTTGTTTACTAAGAACGAAACGCATACTATCTGCTGGAATTGCAGAGCGATAAATGGCGGATCTAACTCCCAAAAGTTTGCCATAGAACTTTTTAAAATTAAGTCCACAGTTCGCCATGATATAAGTTGGTCGTCGCAATATAGTTTTGTTTTGTTTTCGTAATTGTAGTGCTCTTTAGTACTAAGCGAGTGTATCCCCATTTCGTTATAATGAAGAGAATTCGTTAACAAATATGTTTCGTTGTCAATCGTCTCTTCGTTGACACCATCGCTTCTTTGCGAATAGATTCGCCATTTATCCCTCGGCGGCGCCAACACTGTCAGAATGAAAACTTGAGTTTTTTTTTTTTGTTGCATTAAAAATCGTCTGAGCAACAATAATGAAACAAAATACCAACTAAAATGAATAAAATTGTTTTATTGCTACATCTTTTGTTTATCGTCTGCAAATTGAAGCTTATATTTATTAATAAAGAGATGTCGAATTTAAACGCAATTGCTATATAGTTCGAAGAAAGTAAACAGATGGATGAGTATCGTCCCGATTTTAAAGGAGAGACGGATGCCATCCGACACGAATGGGACGACAAACGACAGCGTTCGGTCGGAGACGGCAGAATCGTCCTGGAATCGGGAGATGGAAAAGCGCATAGCATATTTTAATGCATTTTGCGTGCTCCAATGTCGGATGACGACAATCGCTTACGATTTATCGTTGCCGTGTCGGTAAGTGTAAAAGCGCCCTAACAGTTTACGAAAAGAGCGAATCGTATAGCATTGCTAGTAAAAAGAGTAAATAGCAGCTTTTTTTTCATGAACGCGAAAATGTGATGTAACAATTGAAGGGGCAAGCGGAAAAAGGTGATATGTGACAGTTTTGAAAAAGCTTACTTTATACCATGAATGAAGGTGAAAAGGCAATATATATATATATATATATATATATATATATATATATATATATATATATATATATATATATATATATATATATATATATATATATATATATATATATATATATATATATATATATATATATATATATATTGCCCCTTCAATTGTGTATGTGAGTTAACACAATTGAACACACACTAATTTGAATTTATATAAATCGGCGAAATTCAAATGTCACATATCACCTTTATCCACTTGCCCCTGCAATTATCAATCAGGTTTAATTTTTCCTATAAAAGTGCAAGAGCTCTAGAGTTAGCACAACGTATTTTTCGTGTAAATAGCCTGCATTTTGCTTGAAACGTTGAAATTTGCATAAAATCGAAAATAAGTGACAAGAGCCCGGTATCTAATAGTTTTTATAGGCTTTCATGACTACTAGGTGCGACTGGCAGCTCAAATAACTTTCAGTTTAAGTAGCAGCCATCATAACTTTGTTAATAAAGTAAGATTTTTTGTGTAGAAACTTTTAAGCATCTTGATTCATTTTATTTAATATCAATGAATGAAGCCATGATTATAAGTCTTGTCAGGGAAAATACATTAAAACATCATTACAATCCAGTGCAAAACTTATAAACATGTGAAGGGAAAAGGCAGACTCTCTGAAGAAAAAATTGATACTAAGTGCACTATTTCTCTAATATTCTATATGCTATTTTTCGGAAGTTAATTTTTAAACTATGGATGTTTTAGTCTATAAGTTTAATTGATTGAAAAAACAGTAGCTGAGTATTCATTTTAAACTTTCAATACCTAAGCTTTTTTGTGTATGTTTGTTTAGATTCTAAATAATGAATTCAGTAAAGTATTAATTGATCAATTGATTCATGAACCAAAATGAAGAAAAGTAAAGAAAAAATGCATTCATAAAAATTTTGAAAATGCAAAGCAAAGCAATTTTCTCAAACAGTGCAAAATCATTTTCTCTAACGAAATGCGACTATATTCTCTAACAAAGCAAAACAATTTTCTCTAACAATGCGAAATCATTTTCTCTAACGAAATGCCACTATTTTCTCTAGCAAAGCAAAACAACTTTCTCTAACATGGGAAAAACTATTTTCTCCGATAAGGCACAACTATTTTCTCTAACAATGCAAAATCATTTTCGCTAACGAAATGCAAGTATATTCTCTAGCAAAGCAAAACTATTTTCTCCGATAAGGCACAACTATTTTCTCTAACAATGCAAAATCATTTTCGCTAACGAAATGCAAGTATATTCTCTAGCAAAGCAAAACTATTTTCTCAAACAATGCAAAATCATTTTCTCAAACAATGCAAAATCATTTTCTCTAACGAAATTCAAGTGTATTCTCTAACAAAGCAAAACTATTTTCTCAAACAATGCAAAATCATTTTCTCTAACAAAATGCAACTATTTTCTCTAGCAAAGCAAAGCAATTTTCTCTAACAATGCAAAATCAATTTCGCTAATGAAATGCAAGTATATTCTCTAACAAAGCAAACTATTTTCTGAAACAATGCAAAATCATTTTCTCTAACGAAATGCAACTATATTCTCTAACAAAGCAAAACAATTTTCTCTAACAATGCAAAACAATTTTCTCTAACAATGCAAAACAATTTTCTCTAACAATGCGCAATCATTTTCTCTAACGAAATGCCACTATTTTTTCTAGCAAAGCAAAACAATTTTCTCTAACATGGGAAAAACTATTTTCTCCGATAAGGCACAACTGTTTTCTCTAGCAAAACAAAATCATTTTCTTTAACGAAATGCAACTATATTCTCTAACAAAGCGAAACTATTTTTCTAAGGAATCACTCCATGCTAAATGTCAGCGAAACCCTTCCAATGCTTTCTATTGTTCATGTGTTACAAATAACCTTGCCCGCGCGTAATGAAAGGGACAGCCTTTTAAATCCAGCCCACGACTAAACTTTCATTTATTAACGTAGGTTAAAGGTCAAGTTGAGAAAATGGGTCATACTCTCAATCTGTGCAGTTTTCCTTTCTCCACAGCGTAAGGAGCATTTCTTATCGCTTTTCCCACAATATTTAGAGAAATGATGAGATGCTGAGGTAACTAAATTATCTATAATTTCGTTTACAATTTTTGAAATTTATTTTAGGTTAATTTGAGTTTGCATTGTTTTTAATCATTGTAATATGTATTTAGGACTTGGTATTTTTAGTTTACTTCGTTCGTCTATAATGAAGTATGTGTTCAGTATCTTAATACGTTTTTAAAAAAAATATAGGTGAATATTTGTATTTTCTTGTTTCAATTTACGTATCTCATAGCTATTTAATATGCTTTCTAAACAGCATGTGTAGTTCAGATTGAAATTGTGAGCTATTTGAATTAAAAAAATTTTTTTTTTGGTGTTTTGCTAATTAGCCATGCAAGTAAAATGTGAGACTTATTGAGAAAATCTTTGTAGTATACAGTGAAAATACAACCAACAACCAATAAAAAGCAAAATTTTGCAAATAATTAGGCATGTGTTTTACTGTTGTACCATTTATCCAGGCAAAAGCTAAGAAATTTTTGTCACCGGTGGATTGTAATCAAAAAATTTTTGGTGAAAGAACTTGTAATGTTAAACACTTATGTTCATTTTAACAATTCAAAAACATTTCAAGAGTAACACTAACGAATGGATGTTCAAAACTTTTTATTAAATAAATAATTTGGCATAAAATTAATTTTTTAGTGTTGAGAAAATCCAGAAAATTGAATAGACCTTAACTTTTTTTTTTAGCTTTTTGTTTAGAGAAAAAGAGAAAAGTTATTAACAACAGAAGCTCGATTTTCCGACAGTTTAACATTGACGTAAGAAATTGATTGATTGATTTAAAGTGAAGTGAAAAGAGCTTTACAACAGCATATCTAAAACTTTTTTTTTGAGGGGGGGGGGTTTGTAAACGCTTATTAATACATGAATCCTTTATTTTCATGAGAAATTTAATACTATTATCAAGCTTTCACATATCTAAGTTTTCTTGGAAGATTAATAATTTAGTTCAGAAACGTGACTGTCTTTAACTGGGAAAGTTTATAAATTCAGAAAGGTTACTGATACTTTTAGTGGGAAATTTCCTGTCTTTTGCCAACGACACTGCAAAAAATGAACTGTTGTTTTTACAGTATAATACTGCAGACGAGCCTCCAATTTAAAACTGAAATGCACAGTAATAAACTGTAAAACTAGAAATTTTGCAGTTTCTTACTGTAAAGTTAGCAATTTTGGCAGTTTATTGCCATAAAATTTAGCTGTATTATACTTTCAGAACCACGGTATAATACTGGCAGCTGTTGTTCCAGTTTAAAACTGTACAATACACGGAAATAAATTGTTAAATTAGCTATTTTACAGCTTATTACTGTAAAAGTAGCAATTGTTACAGTTGGTTACAGTAAAATGAGCAATTTTTAGTTTATCACTATAAAATTAGCTGTATTGTATCGTAAAAACAACATTCATTTTTCTTGTGAAAATTGCAATGTAAGTTGTTGGCGAAAAATAGGCACATTAGCTGCCCATTATTTTGCAAGAAAGTTTCTGAATCCTTTAAACTCTGTGTTGACAACTTATGTGCATGTGCATCCGATATGGTCATAAGCCCAGGAGAATCGTCACTGGAGACGTCATGCTAGCTTTTAGTGGTACTCGAGCCAGCCTTCTACTGCCGTAGCCCATTAAAGCCGAATTTTGCTGCCTGTTCTAACGAATATGCCCGTCATATGTTCCACATTGATTCCGGGAGTTCTTTTCCTCAATGTGACTTGTTTTTATTTATTTACTATTGGATATGCCTGGCGTCGCGTCGGTTAAAATACAACAAGCGAAATCCAAGAAGGTATTTTTTGTGACAACGTGGTCAGTTAAATCGGCGTGAAAGACAATGTAAAATCAAACTTCCGTGTGTTATTTATCTGGAATGATTTTCAAAAAAAAAAAGCGTTTCTCCTTTTGAAAAAATAAAAACAGCAGTATTATATATTCAAGGGTGAATACTCACGAAAGAAACATTTCTTAACGATTTGAATTGAGAGAAGCCTTAGAAAAAGCAAAGACAATATCAAAGCAAAATTAGCTATATAGAGGAGGTTGAGATGAAGCACTAAATAATGATTTAAAGGAGAAAGCCTTTAAAAAATGAAAGATTTCATAAGGAAGTTTCAACTAAAATTGGAATAAAAAAGAACTACCAATCAGATTTTTTTTTCTAATTGTCCTCTTGATGAAGGCCACTGTGTTCTCCTTGTAGGGAGGTTATGTCTAAAAATAGATATTTTGAGAGATCTTTTGACACTGAGCAGCTTAGAAAGTTGAATCCTTCAACGAATTCTGAAATATAATATTACATGCTTCTTAATCAACTCAGCAACTGTACTAGATTCAAAGTCTGTTAATTTCTAACATATTCTATCATACTCAGGTTAAATCTCCCTGTATGTAATACTCAAGTTGGCAGTACAAGCTCATAAAAAATCTTCATTATATCAAAAATAAAGAACTGGAGTAAAAATAGTTGCGTATTCATTTGGATATTTCTTAACTCTTAAGTTAATTTGAAATAGTGCAATGCAAAAAAATATTGGTGGAACGGGGGGAAATTAATAAAGCGTGGTTTTGAACACCACATGTTGAAGAACGTGAGAAGAACATTGCATAAGTGTGATATGAAAATGTTCGGAAGTTAATAGTATAAACTTACAAGCTGATAAGAACAAATTTTGATGTAGCTGGAAGATTTCTTAACTTTTGACCGTTTTTGTTTTCAGGGAAGTCGTTTAAAGTTTCCACAGGTTGCAAAACCGATGAGGGGATGGCTTTTTCTTTTCGGGTTTCACCGATGATCTGGCGTAAATAATAACGCTTGTCAAGAGTTTGAATTGAAGATGAATTGTCCCAGACAGAGAAGGAAGGTAAGAATAAAGCAACTTTTGTAAATGAAGGGGCAAGTGGATAAAGGTGATATGTGACAATTTTTTTTAATTTCTAGAAAAAGCTTTCAAAAAAAATGTTGTGTTATTTTTTTAATGGATTTTTCTCAACGGTAAAACGGGGTCATATTCTTAGTTACCAACCATTTCTGTGACTAAGGGGATATGATACTGATGGACTTATCACCTTCATCCATGGTAAAAAGTAAGTTTCAAAAATTGTCACATATCACCTTTATACACTTGCCCCTTCAAATGTTCTTTTGAATGCCTTCTTCTAAAAAATATTTTGTTGTGCGCATTTTAAGAACGTCTGACTGTAAAACGATTTTTTTTTTTGCTTAAAATTTATAATATATAGTAGACTACCTAAAGCAAGTAGGCATTCAAATGCCGCTACATGACAAAAGCGCCGATGCATACATACGTCTGTCACGAAAGCCAGCTTGTTTTTTTATTGTCAATATTATTACGTTTTTCTGACACCATCCACCTATAAACTACGATGGTCATTCTGTTTTTTTTTTTTTTTTAATTTTATTATTATTGTTTTAATTTAAAGTTATAATTATTGAAATAAAAAACGTGCTTTCGGGCAAAGCGGGTACACCCGATTTGCCTCGATACATTTTTATGCTAATTTTTCTGCGTATTTTTTACTTTCTTCTATATCTAATATATAGAAGAAAGTATTGGTTTCGTGAAAATTTTCGCATGTCGAATTTTGACGGATTTGCACGTTTTGAGGTGCGCTGAGTCCATTTCGACCATTTTTGGAAAATGTCTGTCTGTGTGTCTGTCTGTGTGTGAGTCTGTATGTGTGTGACCAGTTTTTGTGGCCGCGCTAGAGCAAAAATTACTGCATGAAATCGAACAAAAATTTTTGCACATATGTACCACCATGTGAACTGGTGCACCTGACTTTTTTAAGCGAATTCCTCCAAGGAGGATGGAGCAATCACACGTGTTCTGCTCGTGGGTGATTGCTATATCTCAATAAGTAACCGGCAGAATCAAACGAAAATTGGTCCATAGGTACACCCTACTGAGTACAGGTGCTGATTCAATTTGCGTGTCAATATCTCGAAGGGGGGTGGAGCACTTGCACGTGTTCTGCGCGGGGGTGATTGCTATATCTCAGGAAGTAACCGGTGGAATCAAACGAAAATTGGTCCATAGGTAAACCCAATTGAGTACAAGTGCTGATTCAATTTATGTGTCAATATCTCAAAGGGGGGTGGAGCAATCAAAAGTGCTTATTTTGTCATTGCACTTACTGTATCTCGAGAAATATTGCTGCGATTTGAATGAAATTTGGAATAACACTAACCCAATATGGAAGCAAGCATCGATTAAATTTTGGCGCCAATCGCCCCAGGGGATGGTGGGGTGGTTTTTGCGCTTAGTCAACAATGCGAAAAATTAATTCATTAAAAAATCGCTTTCACGCTATTTAATTATCAAAACAGCTGAAAACTTTCAATGATTTGAAATTTTTAACTGTTGTCAATTTCTTTTTACTAACAAATAAAATGTTTGCAATTAATCTAAACAAGGCTTTTACAATGATTTTCAATTGATTCTGCATTTGCAGGGTTATTACGATAATTGGGAAATTGGAGCTGTCTCCAATTATTCGGGCGAGTACGTATTTTATTTTGTTACTGGAATTCATAAGATAGATATAGAAGAAAGTTTCGTGATGGCCACGACAGCTAGTTATAGATGGTAAATAAATTTTAGAGAAAAACTATAATTTTTTTCCTAGGGAAATTAGCTAGTCTATTGGTTCAATCAATTATTTCTTTATATTTTACTGACAGATGTGCTTATTTAGATTTTCAATTTTTGTTAGATAAGAAAACTTAAAATAATTATTTTTATAAAGGCAGCTAAGATAATCAATTAATTTGATCATTTATTACTTTATATTTGACTGAAAAATCCACCAATCACAATTAGTTTAGCCTACTCGTTCTACGCCCCCTGGTAAGACAAGGAGTTTTTCAAATGTTTACAATGTTTGACAATAATTAGAAATTGGGATTGGAATAATGCTAGAATCACTTTTTATTCACGAACTCTTATACGATACAAAGCCGAAAGTTACAATTTTCGATCGTTCTTCGTTAACCTATCTGCTTTAGGCAACCATTCCCTACTTATACCATCCACTACTCTAAATGTGTTTAAAAAAAGTAAAGTAGCATTCAATACTCTCTGCTTGTATGTTTTTTTTTTTTTTTTTTGTACCACATGACACTTCGATTTTAAAGCTTGTCCCATCCAAACTGACAGCCGAACGTAATACTAAGTATAACAAAAGCTTTTAGAAACATTCTGTTAGCAGTTAGTTAGCAACCACCCTTAACTGGTGAGATCTATATTTTACAACCAGGAAGAATTGAACTTTTGCATGCAAACGTTTTGTATCATTACCTTCATATATCATCTTTCGTACTCCTACCATAAGTATGTCCCTTACGGTACTATTTCATTTGATTTTATATAAATAAACAATACAAAAATTACTGCAAATTTTCTTACTCTGATTTTTGCGGAGTTAACGAGTAAAATGATGTCGCGTGGTCTCGGCTTTTTGTTAAAATAGGATTGGAGTAAAAACATTTAAAAACCAAGAACTGCTAGTTAGTTAGAAGATTTGTTGAAAAATTGGATTTGAGGATATCCGTTACTGAGCTTAGTTTCTTGTTCTTTAAAAAACATCATGTGTACTTGATGAAATGAAATCCAGCGAAATGAAATCCTACCTACGCCACTGTTTATCCGATAATTTTTCTAAAAGTTTTCAAATACCACAGGCCCGTCATTTAGGGGGTCGGCAGGGGGGTCAATTGCCCTCCCCCCTGGCTTTCAGAAATCAATGTATTTACATATAAGTGGGCGTGTTTTTTTATGTTTTCCGACGAAATTACATTGTATTTGGACCTTTTGCCCCCCCCCCCTGGAAAAGCTTGAAATGACGTCCATGAAATACCACCTTTCCCGTTCAGTATATTTTAGCATACTCTCGATCAGTGGTCGGAAGTAGCGTGCTACAAGTAGCGAAACTACTGAAGTAGCTACATTTTTCAGTAGTTTATAGTGTAGCGCACTACTTTTGAAAAAAAGTAGAGTAGTGAGTAGCGCGATACAAACAAATAGTAGTTTGTAGCGATTTCTGAAAACTACTTTTAAATTTGTAGTTGAAAAAATAAATAAATAAAAAATAAATGAATGAAAAAAAAAAGAGCGAAAGAAAGAAAATCTTTCGAATCTGGTTTAACCCTCGTGGGTCCCTCCCATTTCAGTTACACTCAAGACCCTTGGGGTCATAAACGACCCCAATGCTTCCCTTAGTTAATTTATTATTATTAATGAATGTTACATGCATTATTTAAGTTCACACACTTTTTAATGCTAAAAAAATAAAAATAAAAAGACACAATCAAAGTAAAATTTAGTTTATGCATTAAAAATTAAAATTTTAGAGAAAACTTACAATAACTGTAGATTTATTTACAACTGTTAGAGACCTGAAAAAACATGATTTTTTGCAAGTAAATTTCAAACACTTATGACATTTTCGATGCATTTTCTGTCCAGGGACTCTTGGACAAAAGTTGCAACGTCCTCTTTTTTTGGCATTCTGGGGAAGTGACCCCAAGGGTCTTGTGTGCAAAAAATGCAGTTCGGGAAAAATAAAACACAATAATAGCATTATTTTGAATATAAAACTAGAAGAATAAAAGCCACAAAATGCCATTAAAATCAAATGGTTGATTAACAAGATATATTAAACAGAAATTGCATTGGGGTCACATATGACCCCAAGGAACCCACGAGGGTTAATCGAATATGATAGGCTCAAATCTTGCACGAAAGCACGCGCGAACGGATTGAGAAATAAGAACTATAAAAATGTGAGCTGATCTTAGATACATCATTTTGAGGCGGTACATTGTATCTGTTTGACGTCCTTGGTTTATTTGGCATCATAATTTTCACATTCTGACAGATAATTTTCATAATCCTAAACATTCCATGGCAAGAAATTATTGGAAATTTGAAGGTTACATTTTTCAATCTTTCAACTTTTAAATTCTATCTTGCGGAGAAAATTGTAAAAAAATTCTTAAAATGACAAATTAGAGCAAAAAAAAAAACATGTTGACAAATTCATTGTAATATTCCGTGTAGAAATAAGTTGATTTATTAAACTAAACCACTTTTCGATTTTCTTCGGCCAACCCTCAAACGGTGTATGCTTTTTTTTTTTAATTTATTTTTTAAAAAGTAGCGAAGTAGCGACAACATTTCAAAAGTAGTTTGTAGTTGCTACATTTTTAAAAAAGTAGTTGTAGTTGTAGTTAACTACAATTATAACATAGTTGTTGTAGTTGTAGTTCGCTACAAAAGAAATGTAGTTTTTCCAACTACTGCTCTTGATTATCCGCGAGGGTTTTGGAAAAGAAACAAACAAAATTAACTGATTTTTTCGCAAAAGCACGAATTAATTTTTTTTTTCTAAACATTTCTTAGCCAAGAGTGCGGTGTACTTCCTCCAATAAATTATTTTACCTTTGACTTATCGTAAGTACCACCTTTTTATAGATTTTATATGCTTGAGAACCTCAAATACAAACGATTTTTTATGCTGTACCTATCGTCACTGTTTGTACATATCACGTTTTAAGTGTAATGCAATTATTTTTAAGCGAAAGACATTTTTTAACTTCTTTACCTTTTATTTTATGCCTTTTCGGATTATCCGCGATTTTCATTATCCATGATACCCGTGCCACCCAATTCCGCTGTGTACTGCATCTTCATTAAAACATATTGGAAAGAGCATTTCTCTATATCTGTTGTATAAAAAAAAATCCTTGATGTCTACTCTCCCATCAGTATGAAATATAAACTCATCTATCCGCACTCCTCTCCAAACAAAAGAAGACAGTCGCAAGACTCTCATTAAGTACACATGAGGCCCTCGAAATTCTTATTTACATGTCATTAAATAGCCGAATTCCCGAGTCGTTTAGGAGTCCTTTGTTGACAAAGAAAACACGCGTTTGAGCAGCTTTTCGCCCAGCACAAACGGTTAAAGGTTATCGTGACGCAAAAACGGTGATTACGGTTCTGCATCTTATCTTCTCAACTTCTCCGAGCTCTGGCTTATTGGCTTCTTCGTTAGCTGGATCATAAGTACGTTTGCATTTGTGTCATTTTTTAAAAAAAAATTATTTTTTTACGCATTTCGTCGCTCTGTGAAGCATGGTTAATTGGTAGGGTATGGCACCTAATCACTCCAAAAGAAACCACGGGATTTGTGGAATTGTTTTGGAGTAAAAGCAACGTTTGGAATATTTCTAGAAGGTAAGTCTCGTGTTCCTCTTGCGTCATTGCTTTACATGGTGATAATTCTTGGCAGGAATTTTCATGTTTCAAATTGTTTGTTTCTATTCCTTGATTCATTTTTCGGCATGAAAAAAAATAAATTGAAAGGAAAGTAATGTTAAAATCTGGAATCCGAACATTTTTAAATTAATATATTTCTTAAAAGACCAAGCATCTAAAAACTTGTAAATTTGCTCCTGTGACCTGGGGCTCTTAAGAGGGCTTTTGTGGGTCAGCCCCGTCAAAGCTTTGGTTTTAACACTATTTCCAATCCTAGTAAGGTAATTTATATACACCTAAGGATAGTTGTGAAGCCCGACCCCGCTCCAAAGATAAATTGAAGCTGCTCTAGTTTCCTAAGAAAATACAGGGTGTCCACTCCAATCGTGGACCAATAGCTAATTTCTAAACCGTTAGAGATAAGTATATAGTTTATTTAGGAAAAAATCTCCAAATTACGAAAGGAATTTTGGGTCTATTCAATGTTTTTCAAAAAATCAAATTTTGAAAGAGTTACGAAATTTAAATTTTTATACAGCCCCCCAGTCCTATCAATCATATTTAGTAAAATATTCTTGACACTGTAACGTTTAAAACAAAAAAAAATCACTCTTCTACGACAAAAATTGACCGAGTTATGACGTTTTGAAAAATCAAGATTTTGCATTGTTTCATGACGTCACCGAGAGATCGCTCTAGGGACCGTATGCGAAATCCTTCAAAATCTTGATTTTTCAAAACGTCATAATTCGGTCAATTTTTGTCGTAGAAGAGTGATTTTTTTTTAGTTTTAAACGTTACAGTGTCAAGAATGTTTTACTAAATATGATGGATAGGACTGGGGGGCTGTATAAAAATTTAAATTTCGTAACTCTTTCAAAATTTGATTTTTTGAAAAACATTGAATAGACCCAAAATTCCTTTCGTAATTTGGAGATTTTTTCCTAAATAAACTATATGCTTATCTCTAACGGTTTAGAAATTAGCTATTGGTCCACGATTGGAGTGGACACCCTGTATACTGAAGTATCAGAATGGATAATTGAATAATTTTAAAATGTGTTTCTAGAAAAGAGAAATAATATAGGCTGAACTTTTCCAGTGTTGGTTATGGAGGACATTTTTATTTTGCTTTGGAAAATAGTCAATTCTTGTTCCTCATAGGTAAAATTATCAGAAAAGAAATTCTGACTGTAGTTTTTTTTTTTTTTTTTTTCAGAACTGTTTGTTTTTTTTTCTACTTTTAGAATTGTTATTATTTTGCCATCAATTGAAAATATTTTGTGGCTACGAATCGTTTATTTTTTAAACAAAAAAATAATTAACGAAAAAAACTACATTGAACCCCAGTCAATTGAATTAGTAGTTTACTGAATCGGCCGCTTTAAAGAACAAAACCGCCAAAACAAAATAATTTTCAAGCTTTATTGAATCAGAACTATTTGGGACAAAAGTAATTCATATAAGCGGCGGCCACTGTAATAGTAAATTCTAGATTTTGATTTCGTGTTAGCATTTTTATGCTATTCCATGTGGTGAAGTTTTTGATATATTTAGGACTTTTTTTGAGAATATGAGGGACGGGGGGAGAGGTACTTTTTTTCCTGTCTCACTATCTTATCATTTCTTTTTCTTTCGCTTTTTATATACAATGTAAAGTTCCTTGAATGATTTTGCGCTGTGAGTATCTTTGAAAAATAACTCCCCCACACGATCCTTACAGCGCACAATCATCAAGTTACGCAAAATTTTGGAGAATAATTATAATGTTTCCAAACATTAAGAAAGTCCTTAACAGGAGAAATGAAGTGGCAGCTTTTAAAGCTGGAGAATTGTCAGTGAATTCTCTTCAAATATGCACCGCCTCTCCTAATCAAAATACTTTCTTCCACCGCAGAAATGTTCCTCCGTATGTCCAATTATCACACAGCATTTAATAATCTGACGCAGTTTTGGTTTCCTGTTTTTTTCTTTTTTTTTTTTTTTTCAAAAAATAGATGTTTTGAAAAAATGTTGAAAAATACATTTCCGCACTAAATATCGACACTTTCTTAATTCTGCAGTTGTAATTTCAACGTTTAACATTTATTTTAAACTTTTATGAAACTTCCGCAATGATTTCTCCTAAAGTAATTCAATATATTCATAGGTAAGGCAAAACATTTGTTTTATGTTTGTACTTTTTTGTGGAAATTTTGAACGACACTTTGTTGTGTTTTGGGGAAATTAAAAAAAAAAAGAAAAGCCTTTTTTGAGGATTTTCTTAAAGCCGTCATAATTTTGGCTCTAATTATCAGCGAAAGGACCTCGAAAAACCGTTTAACGAATCGTCAAAGCTAAGTTCTTAAATATTTAAAACAAGGTGCTCTTCATTTCAGAGTCATGATAAAAGTTGTATATCTCAAAAATTGACATTTCAATTTCTCGGAACGAAAAATTCACCTGATTTTAACTTTCAGCCTTCAGGGAAAAAAAACTAGACAAACTAGCGGCCCTTTATTTGCCTACCACACAATCTTAAAGTGAAACAAAGTTCTTAACAACATCTTCCCATCTCGTTCATTACAACATAATTAGAAAAAAAATGGAAATCCCTATCAGTCTTTTATGACTCTTAAAATTGCTTGCATTTATTTTCAAAATTTCTATCATCAGTTCCAGTTTTAAAGTTATGCTTAACCTCTACACTTTGTTACACATTTTTGATCCTCGGAAGGGGAAAACTGCCGCGTTGACAACTATGAGTTTGGCATCATTATTTCGATAACAATTTGTTTATAAATTGACAAAAGTAATTGCAAACATTAGTTTGTTTTTTACATTGGAAAAAAAACGCATGTTGCAACGATTTCACTAAATTTATCTCACTTGAAACAACTATTACGCAGATAGCTGAACGGTTTTTGTTTTCATCTATTCGTTTAGTTTAAGACATACGTGACCGCAGCTTGTGAAACAAACAATATCATAAGTGCTTTGTGCAGATTGACAAGTAAAAAAAAATAGAAAGCAAAGATCATATTTGAGAAGCATGTGTGAGCTGAGCACATAGAGAGAGAGCTCTGACAACTGAAGATATTGTTTGCAGTTTTTCGGTTTGTTATACTCGACAGCACGGCGATGCACAGTGGAGTATTTGACTGAAAATCCTGGCCAAAACTATTTTGGAATTTTCGCTCTTCTAAGGGAATATCCTTCTGTGCGTTTGGGCGTTGTACAGCAAAGCTACCCATCGTACAGCTATGAAACTTGGTCAACAAAGTGTCTAAAAGGTCAGATGTTGTAACTTGAAGCTCGATTTATAAAATTTAATTTAGAAAAAAAGTTATTTAATGTTTTATCCATGGTTTAGAATTTTGCGAGTTTACGACCGTAAAAAAGTTTCTAGTGAACGTAGGAAGAAAAAAAATACATCACCATTTGGAGCAATTCAATCTCTTTAAAAGTCTAAATTGTTTGAAGCTCTAACGTAATTTACCTAATTTTAAGGAATTTTCAAAGACAGGTCACTTTTTCGACGTTTTTCAATTAATCAATCGATGTAAATTAAAATTCCTGCATCCGTGAATCTAATGGTGTTATTGCTCTGAAACTTTTCAAGGATACAATATTAACATTTCACCTTCATTTAAAGCAAAAACGGGGAAGTTATCTTGCTTCATTGATTTTTAGTGATTTTTTTTTCAAAGAGCTTAAAGAAAAATTTTCACAGTGTTTTGCCATGGTTCACGTTTGTTCCGGAGCAGCTGGCAACCTGCCAGCTGCTGACGAGGAATTGTTTGAAGCGAAAGCTAATAAGAAAGCGTATTTTATTCGATGTATTTTTTCCTTTGACGGAATGTAATTAGTACATTGCCTCCTCTCTCCCCCCTCCCAAAAAAGTAGTTCAACAACACCAGTATTCTGTCAAAAATGTTAAATGTGAGGAAAAAATTTTGATTATAATTTCTAATCGTTAGGTTACAAAAAATGCTAAATTAACCTATAACAAAAGAAAAAAATGCCACGAGAATAGCAGGCAAATATTTTGATGTTTCAATGAATCCTTTTTCGTTGCAAAAATAAATCTTTACTAATATTACAAGGAGGAAGGGTGATTTTGTATCTTAAATAATCTCCGAAACCATGTACCTATTTGAAAAACATTTTCGGCATATGAAAGGTACATTCTCAGGGAGTAACAAAGGTTATAGTTTGAAAAGATTCGTTAAACCGTTCCTTTTTTATTTCAACTCAAAGCAATTTTTACATAAATCGCCAAAGATAAGGGAAAATTACCTACACATATTAATGTTATATAGCACTAGAAACCGAAAATTTTTCTGCTTCCCCTCAGTGGAGTTTTTGACCCAAAACTCTGCAAATGCATAACTTTTTCGTCTAATTTTTTAGACGGACACTTTTTAATTATCTCATACAATGATTTGTTTGTGATTTCTATAAACTTCCTAGAAGATCCTGAAAAAAAACGAACATGAACAAACCCAAAAGAAACTAGCTGTCGTGGCCTTCACGAAACTTTCTTCTATATCTATCTTATGAATTCCGGTTACAAAATAAAATACGTACTCGCCCGAGTAATTGGAGACAGTTACAATTTCCCAATTATCGTAATAACCCTGCAAATTCAGAATCAACGAGCGAAATTGGAAATCATTGCAAAAGCCTTGTTTAGATAAATTGCAAACATTTTATTTGTTAGTAAAAAGAAATTGGCAACAGTTAAAAATTTCAAATCATTGAAAGTTTTCAGCTGTTTTGATAATTAAATAGCGTGAAAGCGATTTTTTAATGAATTAATTTTTCGCATTGTTGACTAAGCGCAAAGATCACCCCATCCTCCCCCTGAGGAGATTGGCGACAAAATTTAATCGATGCTTGCTTCCATATTGAGTTAGTGTTATTCCAAATTTCATTCAAATCGCAGCAATATTTCCCGAGATACAGTAGGTGCAATGACAAAATAAGCACTTTTGATTGCTCCACCCCCCTTGGAGATATTGACAAACAAATTGAATCAGCACCTGTACTCAGTAGGGTCTACCTATGGACCAATTTTCGTTTGATTCCGCCGGTTACTTCCTGAGATATAGCAATCACCCCCGCGCAGAACACGTGCGATTTCTCCACCCCCCTTGGAGATATTGACAAACAAATTGAATCAGCACCTGTACTCAGTAGGGTCTACCTATGGACCAATTTTCGTTTGATTCCGCCGGTCACTTCCTGAGATATAGCACTCACTCCCGCGCAGAACACGTGCGATTGCTCCACCCCCCTTGGAGGAATTCGCTAAACAAAGTCAGGTGCACCAGTTCACATGGTGGTACATATGTGCAAAAATTTTTGTTCGATTTCATGCAGTAGTTTTTGCTCTAGCGCGGCCACAAAAACTGGTCACACACATACAGACTCACACACAGACAGACACACACACACACACACACACACACACAGACAGACATTTTCCAAAAATGGTCGAAATGGACTCAGCGCACCTCAAAACGTGCAAATCCGTCAAAATTCGACATTCGAAAATTTTCACGAAACCAATACTTTCTTCTATATATTAGATATAGAAGAAAGTAAAAACGTAAATTTACTTCATCCAGTTTAAACCTATTTTAAGCAAAATGGGGCAAAAAGGGGCAACTTTTTTTTTTAAATACGTTTTAAGGGAACCTTAAGCTTTATTTTGATACCCGAACTTGCGTCCGGAAATGCCCGGAACCCATATAAAAACCTTTCTTTTTAAAAAATTTACTGAAAATAGAGCGATTTTTTTAAAGTTGTGTAAAACACTATTAAAAAAATATTTCCCAAAGCAAATTCTACATGGATTGCACATCATATTAAAGTATACACCTTCGTCTTCCATATTCATTAGTGTTTTTTATATAATTTCGAAATAAGCCACCGAATACAGCGCATTGAATGTAAGCAACAAACGAAGCTTCCAGGAAAACAGCAGCGCAGATTCCACATCGACTGAGTTTGAAGCATTCGTATGGGTCTTAATCAAAGTGAAAGGGGTTTTGTGTTGTATATTATGACGTAGTGTCTTATCAGCTGTCCGAAAACGAATAGAAGTGTGAGATTGACCATACTTTACATTTTCGACTTTTGGCCAGGATTTTCACTCAAATACTCCACTGTGCGATGGTAAGATGTTTTTTTTTTTTTTTTTTTTTTTTTTGCAGACGGTTTATTTGACAACTTACTGCATTCTAATTTTAATGCTGTACCATTCGTAATTGCCAGAAGTACATTGTTACTAGTACGCGTTCTGACAGTATCGTACCTAAGGGATCCAGCTCCCACCTGGCGAACTTAAGAAATGGCGCCTCTTCCTCTCATGGTCGCCTTGATGCAAGGTCCAAAATATTTTATTCAGAAATTTTTGCTTTTTCGACAAATTTAAAGACAATATTTCAACTTTGATATTCTTTTTTATTCTTAAAAATGTTTTTAATGATGCCCATGTTCCTTCTTATTAGATGATTGATTTTTCCCTGTAGCTCTTAGGGCCTTGCTCCACATTAGCGAAAAACGCGACCGAAACCGAAGGCAGAAACCGAAAATCCGGGTACTTTCCATAGAAATACCATTTAATCTATTTTACGTTTCTGCTTTACGCTCGCGTTTTCTGTTGATGTGGAGCAGGGCCCTTATTCTTTCTAGTTTTTTTTTTCTTTCTTTGATATTTTACCGCTTGTATAATACGTAAAAGATTTTTTTCTTAATTTTTTTTATCGGTCGAAATGCCGCCCCCTAATTGCTGTGCCCGTGGCAAGAGCCACTCCTGTCAACCCCTAGCTACATTGTGTTCTGGTACTACTTTTCTAGGAAAATATTTTGCTTCTATATAAAATATATTCTAGTTTAATTGCTGCATAGTTTAATCCTTTCTAGTCTCATTGTTTTATTTTTTTTGCCCTAAGCATGTTTAATAGTTACATCATTTAGGGTGGTCATGAGGGGAAGGGGGGCAAAGGAGCTCCTCGTATGCGAAATCACTTCCATACTTGTGGAGTTATTTGAGACATAATATGCACTGAGTACATGCACTTTAACCCCCCCCCCCCCTCCTTTAAAGAGAAATTTGAAGTTACTGACCTTATTGTCGGTATTTAAATTTATTCATAAACGAGTATCATTGGCCAACAACTTTCAAGGAACAGTAACAAATTCGAAGACCAAAATCGTTCTTCTGGGAAATGAAATGGTCAGTCTTTAAACTAGAATGCTGCTTTTTGTTGTTCTTTTTCTATGTTTAGAACCTTGATTTCTTCTTCAGTCTTAAGTCCATTAGCCTACAGAGTCATTGAAACTGAAACCAAATTCATGCTTATTGACTCAGGTCCCAGCTTTACCAGGCTTTTCTTTTGGATTGGGATTTTTTTTCAACGAAAAAGATAAATATCCTCTCTCCGTTGAACATTTCAAACATTTTTTTATCCTGCACGGGAGTCAATGAACTTTTCCTATTGTAAAAGTTTCTGATCTAAAGGTGAATTTCCACGCGAGCAACCTTCTGTTCCAAATGACGTCAGAAAAAGGAGTAGAAAATTTATTAATTTGAGAAACTAAAAAAACAACCTTTTGAAGCAATATGAACTAAAAATTAAATTACAGTGAAGTATAACTTATCTTTTTGAATGAGCTTAAAATGATAGGAATAAAATATGTGAGAAAAAAAAACTTTACCATTAAAGAAGGGAGGGGGGGATGGTGTGCTCCTTTCATTTCCATTTTCGAAAGAACTCAGCATCATTTGCAAAACTCTACGACTAGCTAGCGATGAGAAACATGATGACATCAAATATCAAGCTTCCATTTCCTTAGATTCTCAGAAAAATGTTAATGGTTAACATAATATGCTCTCTTCCCCTTCCAAATAAAAATAATGGCTATGAAACTGGTAACAAACAACAAAAAAACTGG
>JAXGGA010011427.1:0-42509 GCA_038373865.1 Uloborus plumipes | reverse complement strand
CTTTTCATTGATAAGCTCACATTTTTTTTTCTTTTTTGAGTTGAAAATAGGAATCTTTGTGCATACGACTCACATAACTATTTTTTTTAGACCTTGTGTATTTAAACGTTCTTTGATTATCTTCCGCATTTTAGAAATTCCTTCATATATTACAGTAAAGCTTCGTTTATATGTCTTTTACAGTTGCACCTTTTACATCAATACGTCGTTTTCATTAAGTCCCGATTCATTCCCAATTTATTTTAATGTAAAAATAAACCGTTTTTCCGTCCTGAAATATTGGTTATTCGTCATTTTCCCCTCTCTGAAATTCAAAAAAAAAAAAAAAAAAAAACTTCTGATTTTCTATCTTTCTTGGTTTCTGTATATCAAGATATTATTTCAGGTAGCTATGTAGAGCAAATAAGAGGGAGGAGCTTATTTAATTTTTTAAAGCACTAGTGAAAATTTTTCCATGAACTTTATTCAAATCATAATTCTATACTGCCGTAATAGGAAAGAAAATGTTGGGAAAAACTGGAAGACTTAAGTTTTTAATCTTCACAAATGCCATTATATTTTAATAAATGTTTTAACTCATAAGTAGAACCCTGCAGGAACAAATTTTTAATTTCTTTGATAACTATTTCCTTGAACAAACATCAAAAAAAAAAAAAAAAAAATCTGCAAAAATGAATTGCAGCCAAAATTTGGATTTAGGACCTTCTAAATTATGACGGCAGTATATCATTGCGTAAAAGCAATCGGCCTGTCTAGAGACTATAAAAATCGTGTTTTAATCCGATACGATTGCCTGTATGTATTTACTAATATAGTAGCTGGATATAATTGTATTTATAAATGGAGATCTAAGTACAATCAATATTTACGATATACAATGAAGGTATGATTTATTTCAACCAAAAGCTTTGTTTCCAAAGTCCGTTCATGTTTTTAGCACAAAACTATTACTCATCGATTTATATCAGTTACATATAAATCTTTATAAAAATCTTATAACTTATATTTCAGACATTTGCATGAATAGGGTTGAGATTAAAAACCAAAGTAATTTGTCAATGATTGTACGTTGTTTTCATTTATACTTCGTTTCATCTCAGTTTGTTTTAAGACGTATAAACGATGCTTTACTGTGTAAGATATAGATTCACTTATTAACTTATCAGTAATTATTGCATATTCAAATGGAGCATATTATGACAGCAAATTGTTCACAATAATACGTCAGAAAAAAAAGCATTAAGACTTACCACCATAATGACGGCAAGCAGTTTCATGTTCATTGTTAAATCCATTTTTCCTAGGGAAGAAGAAGAGAGAATTATAATTTACATTCTTGTTGGATAGTTATATACATAGCATACCTAGAAAAACATTGGCCCATCACAAAATCAAAATTTTAGCTGTTTAGGGATGTTCATAAATAACGCATTATGGACTTTGTCATAACAAATTGTTTTTTTTTTTAATTACTTTTCCTTATCCGAAAATTTTCTCTTTTTGAGCTGAAAAAGACTACATAATGAACAAAACATTTAAAGTTATTTACTGACATAATGATTTGTGTGTGCATTACAATTATATGAAAACTGGCAATACATTTTTTTCAAATTTGAATGCAACGAGCAAACTTGATACTAAACATACCAGCACTTAATACATACCAATTTTTACCATATCCGGTTAAATGACTGGATGTTGTTGGTAATGATACTCGCACAAGTATTGCTCAAAATAAACAAATTAAACAAAAATCAATAATTATATTAGAAGTATATAATTGAAATAAAAATTCATGAAGTCAATGTGCAAAAGGGATAAGATAATACACACATTTTCAGTACAAAAGGTCACAGCCTTTCTTTTAACCAGTTAGTGGTATGTTTAGTGTTAAATAATTAATATACGATTTTTTTTGTCCTAAAACACTTTTTAAATACTTTAAAAATTAATTTTGGTTACTTACAGCGTAAATGACCAGCATAAATGGTAGTAAAACGCTTTTTTAACCCATTAATGCCTGACATTTTTTTCCAAAGATATTTTGTATACTGGTTACAAATAGTGTTTAATGGGCAGGAAAAATAATTAAAAAATATCACGGAAAAAATAATTTTTTTATTAAAAAAAGAAAAATCTTTCTTAAAAAGGGACGCTAAGCACTAGAGGGCACATACTTTTTTTTTACCAAAATTTTTTTTCTGCCTACGATATAATATTTAAAAAGACATTTTATAAGACGAAATAAAAGCGACAATCAGCATAAACTGGGATTTATTAATTTTAAAAACTTAGCTTTTTGTTCTTGAGATTGACCGATGTAATCCTTGATAAAGATCATAATAAAATGGCTACAGAACACACTTTACAACGGTTATGTGCTGCAATCTGTTAATAATGAATTGAAACAATACCAAAGTAATACTTGAATACAATTATTTGGTTTAAATGCTCATTTTTGGAAAATTCAGATCCACTTTTTGGACCGTCACGAAAATTGTAAATGCTATTACATTGTTCATGTACTCTTAATTGGTTCGATCGTTGATTTTTTTTCCTTGTCATATAAGTATATTTGACTCTGCAGTTTCTTAGATCAATATAGTGCTTTGAGAACAGGATTTCTAAATCAATCGAAAATCATGCGTCTAATATAAAAAAAAAGTGCATGAAATTAGGGGAAATTTTGCTATATTTCAGTAACTTCATTGCCTTTTTTCAAAACTAATAACATTTATAACGCATAATAAATCATAAGACAAACGAGATAAAATAAATGCACTGAGATAAAATCGCCAATCTGTATAACCATTCTCGCCATGTCGAAGCATCATCAATATTTATGCCGCATTAATGCATTAACGGGAATAGTTCAATGGCTGGTCACTGGTTATATGGGAATTTCGAGAGCAGATGTGAACAGAAATGCGATGTAAATTAATGATGAGACCTTGGAAGGCACGCCGGAATAGCTTCCATCAAGCATTGGGAAATGCATATTACTATTTATCTGATCTTGGCTTTCTTTTTAAATCCGGTTAAGAGTGGGTTTGTCTTTACTAATAATACAGCAGAAAGTTTGCATGTGTGTCTGTCGGTACGTTTGTTCGTGCTGCCTATCGCCAAGATCGTGAGTGCGGTTGATTTTTATAAAATTTGGTTGCACAATTTGTTTAGCACGTGGGCGTTTGCAACTCGATACATTTTTCTAAAACGTTTCTTTTTTTTTTTTTTAGTTCTGATTTTAAATCGAAAATGGCATGAAAAAACTCTTATTTTTGCGGATAAATTACAGCCCTGTTTTGAATTTGGTGTTATTGGAAATCTCATAAGAACTGCCACAGCCGTAGTTTGCTTAAATGTCGAAAATCGAAGCTCTTAATTTAATTGAAACATGAAATAAGTTTTGCTGTTTAGAGGTCAATTTTCCGAAATAAATGCAAACCAACTTAAATATTTTAAATATTCTACCTCAGACAAAGTCGTCCGGCCACGACACATGTGTATTTAATCGTGTATTTTAATCGTGTGTGTAATAATCTATTTTGAAAACAGAATCTTCTTTTTATTGCTGGAAAACTCATTTAAAGTTTAAGAATTAGATTTATGTTCGTAGGTAAATTTTGAAATTAAAAATTTTAGCTTTTTCATATTTTTGTATAAAAATATGAAACCAACATGCAATGACACATAGTTCGTTTGCAATACATTTTATAAAATAAAGTGGATGTTTGAATTTATTTCACTTTGACTAAAATATGTTCCGTAATATGACCACGTAATTTGAAAAATTATTAGCGAAAACGTTCAATTAACAAAAACAAACTGATAAACAGAATTTAATAAAACGAAGCAGTAAATTTCTTCTAATGTCAATGTCCTTGCTATATATTCTAAACATTTAATTAACTATCAAGTTGTGCGTGGAATTACCCTATCGTTAATGCTGAGTGACACATCAAAACCAGTTTTTAAATTTTTATTTCTAAAGCGCTATTAAAATCAATAATTATCTTTTTGTGAATTACTTTGGCAAAAAATAACACCAAAACGCTTTAACCAACCAGTCATTACGAAATGACAAATCGTCCACCCCATTGACTGGTCAAACCGAATTGCAGTCTAATCGGCACTTCACGCCATTTTTACATCGCCTACTTTAGACCTTAAATATACAGCAAGCTACCTGAAAATTATATCTTATAAATCTCTTAAGCATTGTGAAGCTTCGAGGTAAACAGATTATCCTTCTCTTAAATGTAGGTAGGAAACCTTGAGTAGAGTTTAAAAGCAACCTCATATTTTCAACCAGCTGATGTCGTTTTTGAAAAAAAAAAATTAATAGCATGTGGTTAAGCACTTTCTGTGCTTTTTCTTTTCAGTTACTTTTTCTGCTAAATTATATTTCGCAGGGAGAGTATTTGAAGGGAGGTCAAGTTATAAAAGAGTCTCGTTGGTGAATTTGAGGGTCTTTTTTTTCTTGTGCCTATTAAAATGCTCTCTGCTTTTATCGCTATAATTACGATTTTGTGAATTCGACGTGTTTTCATTTGCTGACCTATCATTTCGGGTGCTTAGTAGAAAGTAATTTAATGTGATTGTGGGGGAATGGAAGGAGATTTAACTAGGCAAAACTAACCGGAAATAAGTTTTAAGTCACTATTTTTGCTCCATAGCTGAAAGTTACCATATTTGGCCAATTAGATAAGCTCGAGGCTCACTCTCAAACTCAAAAGCAAAGTTCTTTTCAGCAATCTGTGGCGAACATTAAAAAAAAGGAAGACAGCTTGCAAGATGAATCGAGATTAGAGTCAACGTAAAATCTAATTCTACTCTAAGTACATTAAAATTAGATGTTATTACAAATACATAACCTGTTGAATTATGTCGCAGAAAATAAGAATAATCGTTAGCTAAAATTCAGGATTTTTTTTTTCTTTCAAAAGTTTAGGTTTTTTATCTGCCTCAACTAAAAAATGCCTGCAGACTTTCAAGACTCCACACGTCTCTGCGTCGCGTTTTTCCTGATACCGAGCTTTCATACAGTGGTCGGAAGTAGCAAAACTGCTGTAGTAGCTACATTATTTCGTAGTTTGTAGTGTAGCGCACTACTTTTTGAAAAAAATTAGAGAAGTGAGTAGCGCGATACAAAAAAAAATAGTAGTTTGTAGCGATTTCTGGAAACTACTTTTAAATTAAAAAAATAAATAAATGAATGAAAAAAATAAAAAAAATAAAGAGAACGAAGGAAAAAAAAACAAAGTTTAATTGACTTTGACCGGTGCAAATCTTGCACGAGTACAGCAGCGGAGGCAATGAGAAATAAGAATCATAAAAATATGAGCTGATCCTTATATGCTACATTTTGACGGAATACATTCTATCTGTTTGATATCATTGGTTTATTTGGCATTTCTTTAATTCAGTACCAAACACTCGAGTCAAACCTTTAACTAACCATGTAGCTCCTAGCGCATTGGTATTGTCTTTTTTAAAATAAATATAATTGATTTCATAGTCACTTCTGATTATCTTGTTGAAATTTTGAGATTATTATTTTTTTATTTTTTTAAGTACATTCTTTATTTAGACTGTCATTTTTTTTTAATTTATTTTGTAACTGTTTTACTCTTTTTTTTTTGGTGTTCTATATCTATTTTATAGTAAGGAACTACTTTTTCAGTGTAAAAGATGTAAGCACATGAATGAAAAACCATTCACAAAAGTTTTTTTGCCATTAACCCATTAATGCCTAGCGTCCCTTTTTAGGGACTGTCCAAAAAAAGGTTCTGATGTTCCCCAAAATGAACATTTCAGCCAAATAATAGTGTTCAATTAGTACCTTAGTAGTGTTTCAATTCGTTATTAACAGATTGCAGCACATAACCATTATAAAGTGTGTTCTGTAGCACTTTTAATATGTACTTTATCAAAAATGACATTGTTCACAATCTCAAGAAAAAAAAAACTAAGTTTTCAAAGTTATTCCCAGCTTTTCAGTTTATGTTAATTACTGATTTTATTTCTTCTTATGAAATGTCTTTTTAAATATTATATCGTAGGCAGAAAAAAAAATTAGTAAAAAAAGTATGTACTCTCTGAGGTCTATCGTAACTTTTAAGGGACGTTTTTTCTTTCCTTAATAAAAAAATTTTTTACATTTTTTTTTTATTATTATTTTCCTGTCCGTTAAACACTGTTTGAAACCTGTATACAAAATATCTTTGAAAAAAAAAGTCAGGCATTAATGGGTTAAACATGATGTTATTCCAGAAACAACTTTTTGATGGAAGAATTTCTAAAAAGCAATCTTTTATTAACATTTTTTAAAAAGAATCATAAAATTAAACGTATTAATGTAGACTTCCTTAAAAAGATTAGATGATGGCTACTCTTAAATGTGAAGAGAACTATCAATTTTTTACACCAAATAAAATATTTTTTTGAACAGCGTGAATGAGGCAGTAAAGGTGATTTTCTATGTTCATGCCCCATTTATTGTTTCTTTAAATTTGTCTTGTAATTATCAAAAAACTACAAATGGTTTGAGTTTTTATAACTCACGACTACCAATGAAACCATAAAAGTGATGCTCACAATAAAACCATACAGAGAAAGGCTTTGAAATAAACCAGAAAAAAATAGATATTGCAGGTTAACGAGCTTTCCAAGGAAATAAAACGCAGAGCGAAAGTTCGCAGTTTCACATAAAAGCATAAGATTCCACGGTAGGCTCATTAAAAGGAAATATACAATGGGATCTGTAACTGATGAAATCGAAGGATTTTAAACAGAAATCTCGTTATAAGATAAGTTCTTTAAATACTGAGTAAAGTTTGAACCTAATATTTTTGGGGAATTCCACCTACACATTCACGTGCTATGTAATTTGTTAATTTTACTATAAAATACCAAAATAGTTAAAACACCTTAATTTAAAATTAATTTTGGTATTGTACATTTACCAAAACAAAAACGAGTTAAAAAATGTACAGTAGGAGAGTATCGGACAGTGATGTCATTTCAAGTTTTCCAGGCGGGGGCAAAGGGTAAAAACACAATGCAATTTCACCAGAAAACAACAAAGATCACGCCCGATTTCTCAAAGCCAGGGGGCAGTTGACCCCCCCTCCTGCCCCTCCTAAATGATGGGCCTGGTATCGGAAGGAATCAGGGCTGAGGAGTTGGAGGGAGAATAAACGTTTGCGACTCGAACTCCGGTAATTTTGGAGCCTTCAACGCGACTCCTTTAACCCAAAATCATTTCGACTCTGACTCCGAAACACCGACAGAGTTGTAGCAAATGCACCCACAGCTCGATCATATAGCATCCTAAGACTGCAGTTTCGCCCTTATTATGGGCTCCTCAGTTAGGAATAGCCAATGATCGAGCCGGAGGCAAAAATCCTCTTATTGTAGCTAAGATAGCCAACAAACTGGTAGATAAAGTGAATTTATCTTACCAGCGAGCGTCCGCAAACTATGGTGCGGCTCAACTCGAAATTTGAAGGCTAAAGCTGGGTATTGTGCAATGAGTTACCGCCCGTAAGCCAGTACTGGCTTACGGGCGGTAACTCATTGCACAATACCCAGCTTTAGCCTTCAAATTTCGAGTTGAGCCGCACCATAGTTTGCGGACGCTCGCTGGTAAGATAAATTCATTTTATCTACCAGTTTGTTGGCTATCTTAGCTACAATAAGAGGATTTTTGCCTCCGGCTCGATCATTGGCTATTCCTAACTGAGGAGCCCATAATAAGGGCGAAACTGCAGTCTTAGGATGCTATATGATCGAGCTGTGGGTGCATTTGCTACAGTTCTGCCTCAGCCCTGGCTTACGGGCGGTAACTCATTGCACAACACCGACAGAGTTGTCAACTCTGAGGAAAAAGGACAGACTCCAACTTTTGTATTTTTTAACCCTTCACTGCACGATTTTTTATGTTTTAATGAAAAAAAATCATTTGTTACCTTTTAAATAGCCCTGAATTCAGGAAAAATGAAGAAAAAAATTAATCTTAAAAATGTGCACCAAAAATGATGTTTTAATTGTTTGTTCTACATATGGCACAAAGCACATAGCATATGCTTTGTATACCGATAAGTGTAACAATCTACAATGTGTTTTGTGCCATAAGTGGTATAAACAAACTTTCCACTAAGTGTATTTAAACATTTTTAGAACAAAGGAAATAATGACTAAGCACACTTCTAACGGAAATGCAGACACTCTTTCTTTAAAAAGCAAGAACTGTAATACCTAGACTAGTGCAACTAACTAGTACATAAACATCACACTAAACTATTATAGCAATGTTCCAGAAGGGGCACAAAGTTCAGTTTAACTGTATTTAAAAATCATAGGAATATATGAGGGTTTATTTGGTTTGTGCCAGATCTGGCACACCGTGCAGTGAAGGGTTAACTTTCGACTCCCGACTCCATAATTCCAAATCCGACTCCGCAGCCCTGAGAAGAATAAGACACCTGCATTTATGCGCAAAAATAAAATGTGAAAAATTTTTTCTAGCCTGTCTAGTATATGTATCGTTTTATTCTTATCTAGGAGTCATGACGGCAGCTAAGGCAATGAAATGTTTAGGGAGGTCGTAGTTTCTTGCTTGGCAGGGATGTCTCTGTTGGGATGAGATGCTCCTTATCATTTAAGGGAGAACACCATCGCTTTTGGGGTATACACCATCTTGGGGGTCCTAATTGCTCTTTATCCTCTCAAAAGATTCTTGCAGTTCAGACCACACGTGAAGCACTTTAAGAATGTAATTGAGAAAACTGGAATTATTCTTGGAATAAACCAATTCCCATTGTACTATCTTTTGTGTAGAAGGGTTAAATGTTTTATATTAAGAAAATATCATACATTTAATGGGATGAGCAGGAAAAGGAAAATTAAACAACCTTAGCAAGAAGTATGTCCTTCATAACAGCGAAGGTTAAGTACAAAATTCTTGGAAAGCCTCATTATAAAGCGAGAAGCCTGCGAGTTCGATGTTGTAAAAAAAAAAAAATGGAGAAATCATATTCATTGTACTAGAGCAGTCTAAGAGTAATGTGGTGCTTTGTAATATTTAACAAAATAAATAAAAAATCTAACGATGTAAAATCATGAAAACATTCGGAAAAAAATAGATTTTGGGGGCGGGGGGGTGGGAGCATTGATTCTTTAATGTTCTAAATATGCAAGTGTTGAAGTTCTAATATTTTATTTTCAAGTATAGAAGCTGTCTTGCTTTTTACGAAAATTAGCTGAAACAATCAACGAAAGGTAAAAGATAAAATATTTTCAACTATATTCGTATAGGAACACAACGATAAATAGATGCAGCAAACGATGCGATAAATAGACGATATAAAGCGATTTATTTAGCCTCTAGTGTTGGAGGTTGCAGAAAAAGGGGAATTCATATTAATTGTACTAAAACAGCAGTAATATGATGCATGGTAATTTTTAACAAATAAGTGAATGTATAAAACTTCGTAAAATCATGAAAGCAATTAAAGCAAAAGGGTTTTGCGTGAGGGGGAGAGGGGGAGGGGCATTGATCCGTAATGTTCTAAGTATAACTCTTGTACGTTCTAATATTTTATTTTCAAATATGAAAGCTATCTTTTTGTTTTTGGGAGTTACTAAAAATGGTTTTAAAATACTTCTTAAAGGCACTGATTTAATGAAACTATTAAAGGAAACTTAAAATATAAACATATTTTCAACATATTTCAGAACATATTTTCAACTGCATTCGTTTAAGGACACAACACGCGTCAATATTCAATTAAGGACTAAAATGTCTAACATGTCAATTCTGAGGTCACAAAAATAAAATAAATTCATTGCCCCAAAATATTTTTATCTAACACTGAGAAGTGAAAACTGTTGCACATTTTGAGCATTTCTACGATTTTCAATGTCCTCGTCACTGTTTGAGTTTTTATTTAAACTATTTCAAACCATTGATTTAAGCTCATGCATATTTTTATTTTATTTGTTTGTTTATTATTATTTTGTTTCTTCTTAATGTTTTAAAATTACTTTGTGCAAATAGAATCATTGTTTAAGAGAATCTTTGTGATTTAAAGAAAATAAAGCATTTAAGCTAATGCATTTAGAATGTGTTTTCAATTTTCATTTTATATTCTTTAAAATAGGGTTTTTCTTTTTCAAGGGTTTCAAATTTAATATTACAACGTCGCATATTATGTTCTCTTTTTTGACGCCTGCCTCTTGTATTATGTTCTCTTTTTTGACGATTGCCTCTTGTATTGTGGTATAAGTTTTAAAATAAAACGTTTTATTGGTGTTTTTTTTTTTTCGTATGACTCATGTACAGAATTTAAAAAATCTTAAAAGATTGACTGAAATTTTGCAAAGCTGTAACTTTTAGAAACAAGAAATAATTAACTAATAAAAGAGCACAGAAATTCGAAAATAGGGGAAAAATGGTTTTTACAACAATGTTTCAAAACCTGACTGCAATCCTTGATTGCGAAAACTTTATCCGATTTTTTCTTGTTTTTTTTTTATTAAGCATGAACCGATTTTAAATTTTCTGCCTCAAACATGCCTTTTAAAATTTTGCAAAACGTTTTAAGAATATATATAAATTTATGAGCAATCGCCCCGAGTAAGTTTCCTCAAAGCGTATGTTTCCTACTAAAAGAAGCCCACATCAAAATTTTAACGAGGCTTTAAGAGAGAGAGAAAGAAAGCAAGCAATAAAAAGAAGCAAAGCAAAGAACATTCATCACCAGTGTAGCATGAAATACAATAATGTTCCTTTACGCATTGAAAGGGAAAATATCTGGTATGTAAATTCTGACGTCATCACTCAGACAACTAAAACATTTTAAACAGTTTCAGATGGAGTGTGTCCATGAGCGATGTCACATTTTTTTCAACATGTTTGAAGCCCCCCCCCTCCCGCCAATGTCACAAAGTGTCACACTTCACCTAACCTCCTCCCCTTATCATATGTCACGTTGTATTACTTAAACAAACTGCAAAAAGAAAAAAATACTTCAAAAAAAATATGTGATGTCATACTTCGGGATACCCTGTTCCTCGTCAAACAAGTTGTAACAACTTCACGAATAAAATGTTTACTTCTTAAAAAATAACAAAATATTAGGTTAGTATTGAATGTAAAAGGAATGATATCTCAAATATTACCAAATAATAATTCAATTTGAGAACTAAAATTTAATTGCGCTACACAAAACTAAAATCATTTTTATGAACAAACAAAAATTAAACTTGTGAATAGTGTTTTTTTCCCTGTTGGATTACTATGAAATTTTCAGTTTTAAACGAACCGCACTTAATTCAAAATTGTACATTTAATTCAAATTATATTTTATCGAAAAATCACATTAAAGCTATATTTTTTATGAAAACGCTTTAAAACAAATGTAATTTTTCGTTAAAGTAAACATTTAAGAAACGTTTTTATATACATTTAACACTTTACCGACCGGGCGTCGATTAATCGACGTTTTGTTCCCAGCGCTTACCGACCGGGCGTCGATTATTCGACGTTTGCTCTCCGGCACTTACCGACCGGGCGTCGATTAATCGACTTTGAACCGATCTGTGGTGACTACCTTTTTCACCAATCAAGCTGTCGTTTTCTCGAGTGCAGTTGGGTGCGACTAGATTTTCCTGCGAGGAAAGTCGGGATTTTTTCATCGATATGAAGGTTGTATTATGCAAAAATTCTAGCCTTAGACGGCGGATAAAAGCCCACCAGCAGTTTTCTAAAAGTACAAGATTTTATTAAATTTTGTTACCCTACAATAACACGAAGCGTACAATTTTACCAGAGTTTAAGAAATGCACATATATTCCCGCGCGTCAGTCTAGGCCAAAACCGAGTCGGTGTCTTGGACGATCTGCAGCTGAGCGGGCGGTGAAAGGGTATAGGATGTTCGAATCGCTACCGGTCGGTAAAGTGTTAACACTTTTAACTTACAATTGAAAGAAAAATATGCATATAAATGTTAAGTCATTTTTAACTGATCGCTCCTCAGTTTCCGCACATTATACTAAAAGTGCTCCATAGAAAAAACCTCATTTATTTCGTTAAAAGAAATATTGAAAACTAATATAATTTCATTAAAGCAGCTATTTAAAGAATTGTTTTTTCACACATTTGAAGTAGATTTTATTTGAAGAAAAATGTGTTAACACATAAAAGTTATTCTTAAATGAAAATTTTAAAATTTCCGAACCTATTGTCGAAAAATCACATTAAAGTTATGTTGTTAATAAAAACGTTTTGAAAAAATTACAATTTCGTTAAATCAAATATTTAAGAAACCTTTCAAGATACATTTATTGTTGAACATTTTTCTTAACTCTTAATTTACAACACAAAAGAACATATGCTTAAAAATGTTTAAGTCATTCTTAAAGAATTTCTTTAAAGTTTCGGCACGTCATACAAAAAATGCCCCTTATTGTTCAGAGAAATATCTAAATGAAATTTCATTAACCCTCGTGGGTCCCTCCCATTTCAGTTACACTCAAGACCCTTGGGGTCATAAACGACCCCAATGCTTCCTTTAATTAATTCATTATAATTATTGAATGTTACATGCATTATTTAAGTTCACACACTTTTTAATGCTAAAAAAACAAAAAATAAAAATATACAATTAAAGTAAAATTTAGTTTATGAATTAAAATTATAATTTTAGAGCAAAACTTACAATAACTGTAGATTTATTTACATCTATTACAGACCTGAAAAAACATGATTTTTGCAAGTGAATTTCAAACACTTATGACATTTTTCAATGCATTTTCTGTCCAGATCTCTTGGACAAAAGTTGCAACGTCCTCTTTTTTTGGCCTTCTGGGGAAGTGACCCCAAGGGTCTTGTGTGCAAAAAATGCAATTCGGGAAAAATAAAACACAATAATAGCATTATTTTGAATAGAAAACTAGAAGAATAAAAGCCACGAAATGCCATTAAAAACAAATGGTTGATTAACAAAATATATTAAACAGAAATTGCATTGGGGTCACATATGACCCCAAGGAACCCACGAGGGTTAAATCAGTAATTTGATGAACGTTATTTTAGACACAGACTTTACATAAAAGAAAAAAAGAACATATAAAAAAGTCATTAAATCAAATATTAAGTAAACACTCTCAAATTTTGCAAGTTATACTAAACCTCCCCCTTGTAAGAAAATCACATAAAAGTGTGTAGTTAAGAGGAATGTTTAAAAAAAATGGAATTCTGAAAGAGATTTTTTCCTATTTTTTGATTTTACTTAGAATAAAACGGAAAATATAAAAATTCTTAAATCATTCTGAAATAAAAACTGAAGTTTTGCGCATTTTATGAAGCGAGTTTTAATAGGCGAGTAAAAGTTGTTATTTCTTGCTCGATGTTTGATGTTTTTTCGCAAGTTAAACTAAACTTGTGGAAAACCAGTCAACAAATGGAATTTTGTCAAAAAAAAAAACTTTTAACTTTTAAATTTTTTAGATTTTTTTTAAACAAAAAGGAATGCATAAAATGTATTAAATCGATTAAGAACAAAATCTCTAAAGATTTTACTAGTTATACAAATCTTGTGTTTAATCAAAAATCACTTTGAAAAGCCATCTTGTAAAAAAAAAAAAAGGTATTTAACACAAATCTACACAATCACACAAATGTAAACGAACAATCTCTCAAATGTAGACGAAACGTCTTTAAGATCAAAAGTACCGCAATTACTCTGGAATGTGAATTTATACAGATATAATTCTTTATAAAAAAATCACATTAAAGCTATATCATTAAAAGAAACATTGAAGCACAAATTTACATAATTGCACAAATGTAAACAAATAATCTGCGCATCTCTAAAAATCCAAGTACTGCAACTACTCCAGAATCCGAATCTGTACAAATCTTATCCTTTATCGCAAAATCACATCGAAGCTGTATCGTTAATGGAAGCATTTAACACAAATCTACATAATTGTACAAATGTAAACAAATAATCTGCGCATCTCTAAAAATCCAAGTACTGCAACTACACCAGAATCCGAATCTGTACAAATCTTATACTTTATCGCAAAATCACATCGAAGCTGTATCGCTAATGGAAGCATTTAACACAAATCTACATAATTGCACAAATGTAAACAAATAATCTGCGCATCTCTAAAAATCCAAGTACTGCAACTACTCCAGAATCCGAATCTGTACAAATCTTATCCTTTATCGCAAAATCACATCAAAGCTATATCGTTAATGGAAGCATTTAACACAAATCTACATAATTGTACAAATGTAAACAAATAATCTGCGCATCTCTAAAAATCCAAGTACTGCAACTACTCCAGAATCCGAATCTGTACAAATCTTATCCTTCATCGCAAAATCACATCAAAGCTGTATCGTTAATGGAAGCATTTAACACAAATCTGCATAATTGCATAAATGTAAACTAACAATAGCCGCATCTCTAAAAATCCAAGTACAGTAAGCTCCGGATTGTTCGTAAAATCGGATGGCACCGTAACCGCGGATAATCCGAAAAAAAAAGTAGAAAACGATACTGATGTACGCAATAGCCAGACAAAAGTCAATAGCACTTATACATAGATTTAATTATTAGCTAAAATTAATAACATTGAATGTAGGATATGTATCTTTTCTGAATTCAGTTAATCACCTTCGTAAAAAATAAATAAATAAAAAGAAAGAAAGAAAGAAAGAAAAGAAAACAAAAGTGAAGGACCTGCGAATAATACTAGTGTATGCAATAGCTTAAAGTCAATAATGCAACACATACATTTAAATTATAGTTAAAAATAATACCATAAATGTAAAAAGTATCTTTAAAAGCTAAAAAAAAAACGCTCAATAACGCACTCGCTTTTTTCTGCATTCCGTAAATCATCGTCAAAAAAAGAGTAAACGAAAGTTTTAAAAACCCGCGGACAATCCTAACCGCGGATAATCCAACAGCGGATAATCAGGAGCACACTACATCTCAATCGCTCCGAGCAATGCCAGGAATTCCGAATCAGTTTCGATATCCGCAGCGCGCGAAACAACTCCATCCCTGCCGCCGAAAGGGAAACGGGAACTCACCTGAGGATCTAGCAGACGACATTGGCCTTGCTCTGCACGCTCTCGAGAAGACGACTGACTGCTCTGTCAAGGTCTGGGCCACTCTCTCTCTCTCTGCACTCTCACTGAGAGAAGTTCGATTCGTTCTTCGACTTTCACCCCTTCCCCTCCGCTCCCCGCCACGTCACTCTTAGGACCTGTTGTTCGATTCCTCTCCTCTCTCCTCCCCCACCCCTTTATCTTTTGTTTTGTTTTAAAATGAACTTCTATTTCTTCGTTTTAACTGTTTTTTTGTTGTGTGTGTTTATTTGATGTGTTCGATGAGACTTTGAAATTGAAAAACGCGATGAGAGGACGGAGTGTTGAACTCTCTTTTGTGCTTCTGCGCGATAGGTTCAACTTTAATTTAAATAATATCGTAAGATAAAATCTAAGCAGACGATAAATTAAAAATTCATGCTATTGAATAATGCTGTGGAGTTAGTCTCTTTTTTTTTCGAACAACTATTACTTTTTGAAAGCAGACGATATTCTGAAATTGAAAAAAGGCGATGAAGGAAGTGTCGCTCTTTTGTGAGATAAGATCGAATTTAGTTTTAAAATAGTGAGTCATCGATTGGCAATCATCAGAGTAAATTGCATTTGAAGGGTTATTGCGTTTTTTAATTCAAACTTGGCCCTTTTAAACAAAGGGGATGAAATATTTCTCCCGCCACGTCACTTTTAGCACTTGTTGTTCGATCCCTCTCCTCCCCCACCCCTTTATCTTGGTTTTGTTTTTATATGAAGTTATTTCTTCGTTTTAACTGTTTTTTTTATTGTGTGTGTGTGTGCGTGCGCGTGTGCGCGTGTGTGTGTGCGTGTGTGTGTGCGCGCGCGCGCGCTCGATGATATTCTGAAATTGAAAAACGCGATGAGAGGGTGGAGTGTTGAATTTTTTGTGCTTCTGGGATCGAATTTAATTTAAAAATCGTGAATTCCTTACATTAGCAGTCATCAGAATAAAAACCATTTGAAGGGTTATCGTGTTTTTCAAAATTCAAACTTCTTTTTTCAAACTAAAATTTCACATAAAGTGCGCATTAAGGTGATGAAAGATTCCTCCCGCCACGTCACTTTTAAGACTTGTTGCTCTATTCCCCTCTCTCCGCCCTCACCCCTTTATCGTGGCTTTTGTTTTTATATGAATTTCTATTTCTTCGTTTTAACTGCTTGTTATTGTGTTTGTTAGTGTTTTTTTCATGTGCTGGATGAGATTTTGAAATTGAAAAAGGCAATGGAAGGACAGAGTGTTGAACTCTCTTTTGTGGGATAGGGTTGAATTTAGCTTTAAAATGATGAGTTATCAATTGGCAAGCATCAGAGTAAATAACATTTGAAGAGTTATTGTGTTTTCGAATTCAAATCTTTGTTTTTTAAACTAAGGCGGTAAAAGATTCCTCTTTTAGGACACCAGCTGTTCGATCCTCTCTCTATCCTCACCCATCCCCTTTATCTTGATTTTTTGTTTTTATGTAAAGCTGTTCTTGGTTTCAATTGTTTTTTGTTGTGCGTTTATTTGATCTGTGCTTGTGGATATTCTGGGATTGAAAAAGGCGGTGAATGGACAGAGTGTTGAACTCTCTTTTGTGGGGTACGGTCGAATTCTGTTTTAAAATAATAAGTCATCTATTGGCAATCATCAGAGTTAATAACATTTGAAGAGTTATTGCGTTTTTTAGTTCAAACCTTTTCTTTTTAAACTAAGAGAATGAAAGATTTCTCCCGCCGCGTCACTTTTAGGACACCTGTTGTTTGATCCCCTCTCTCACCCCCCCCCCCCCCATCCCCTTTATCTTGTTTTGTTGTTTTTATGTAAAGCTGTTTCTTGGTTTTAATTATTTTTTGTTATGTGCGTTATCTAATTTTCTTGATGAGATTCTTAAATTGAAAAAGGCGATGAGAAATCAGAGTGTTGAATTATGTTTCGTGGGATTGGGTCGAATTCAATTTTAAAATCATGAGTCATCTATTGGCAATCATCAGAGTAAATCACATTTTAAATGTTATTGCGATTTTTAATTAATTTTTTTAAATTAAATTTCACTTACAGCGCGAATTAAGGGGATGAAAGATTCCTCCCGCCACCTCACTTTTAGCACCTGTTGTTCGATCCTTTCCTCTCTCCTCCCCACCCCTTCGTCTTGGTTTTTGTTTTTATATGAATGAATTTCTTGGTCCTAACTTTTTTTTTTTGTGTGTGTTTGTTTGATGTACTCGATGAGATTTTAGAATTGAAAAATGCAATGAGAGAACAGATTGTTGACCTCTGTTTGGCTCTTCTGTGGGATAGGGTCGGATTTAGTTTTAAAATCATGAGTCATCTAGTGGCAGTCATCAGAGTAAATAACATTTGAAGTTATTTAAGAAGCGACCAATGTCCCATCTTCGTATAGAATGAAAATATAAGTTTACTTGATGACAATTTGAGTCAAGACAAAGACATGATTTTTTTTTTTCAAAATTTTGTGACTGTCAAAGCAGTATAAAGCAGTAAGTTACCACCCCTTAATCAGTTCTACAGCAGATGTATTGCATGTGTCTAGTGTTTAATTGCAAGTTTAATTGCAAGACTACTTAACATCAACGTTTTTAAAATTACATTTATTTTTGAAAAGTTGTCAAAAATGTTGTGTCTGTGTGTGGCTGTCACACATCCAAGACTGAAATTTGTACAGTATTATACATTGTGTAACGGAGAGCTGGTGGCTCAAAGTAACATTAATTCCTCACTCTCCGCACTTTCCCCCTGATGGTTGCCATAGTTAAGGCGCTATGAACTTTTCCCCACTTAACTTTTGCAACAATGGTTAAATGCAAACGGTTAAAGTTACTTTGTGCGTGAACTATTATTCTATTGAAAAATAAAGTAAATAAAGCATAATTTTTTCTTAGAAATTTTTGCTTTTTTATGTATGACTAGATTTGTTAGAAAACGTTGAGAAATAACAGACATGAGGATATAAATAAAAGTGTAAGAGTAGTTCGATAAACATAAAATAAATGAAATGCCTCAACAGCAGAACATAAAAAAAAAAAAAAAGAGTGGAACTATTTTCTTTCGGACGGATTCCATGGAGACGACGCAAAGTTTCAAAAGTTGATACGCCTATTTTAAAGTAACCGAGTATAGTTCGTACCCATTAGGTTTGCACGTCAAAGCGAGTTTTTTAATTCAAACATTTCTTAAAACTTAAAATTTCACGTAAAGTGCGCTTTAAGGGATAAAAGATTCCTCCCGCCACGCGTCACTTTTAGGTCCTGTTGTACGACTATCTCTCCTCCCCCCACCCCTTAATCTTGGTTTTTGTTTCTGTGATTTCTTGGAATCTTCTTTTTACTGTTTTTTGTTATGTGTGTTTATTTGATGTGCTCGATGAGATTTGGAAATTGAAGAACGCGATGAGAGGGCAGTGTGTTGAACCCTGTTTTGTGCTTCTGTGTGATAGGTTCAAATTTAATTTAAATATTATGAGTCATCTAGTGGCATTCATCAGAGTAATTAACATTTGAAAGGGGTTACTGGAAAAACGGCCAATGCCACCATCTTCGAGCAAAACGTAAATGAAAGTTTACTTGACGATTTCACTTCAAAGTAAGATGAGTTTTTTTTTTTCAAAACAACATTTCATTGCAAATATTACACTACATTTACGTCTATGTCGTTCCTTAAAGTTATTTTTAAAATGTTGTCAGAAAGATAATGTCTGTCACTCATCCAAGAGTGAAATTTGGTACAAAATTAGTTTGAACCCCATAAGGTTTGCTGTTCGAAGCGTGTTTTTTAATGCAAATTTTGATTCTTTGAACGAGAATTTCACACTTCTGCTACGTCACTTTTAGGACCTGTTGATCGGCTCTTTGTCTCTTCCTTCACCCCTTTAGCTTGGTTTTTGTTTTTATGTTAAGTTATTTCTCCATTTTAACTGTTTTTTGTTGTGTGTGGTTTTTTTTTTGATATACTCGATGAGATTCTGAAATTGAAAAACGCAATTAAGGAAAAGATTGTTGAACTGTGTTTTGTGCTTCTGTGCGAAAGGATCGAATTTAATTTAAATACCATGAGTCATTCATTGGTAGTCATCAGGATAAATAACATTAAAAAGGGTTACTGGAAAAACCACCAATGCACCATCTTTGAGCAAAACGGAAATGTAAATTTGCTTGACGATTTCAAAGAAAGATGAGATTTTTTTTTTATTGTCAAAATAACGTTTGATTACAAATGTATTAGACTACTTTACATTTACGTTTATGTCGTAACGTAAATTTATTTTAACAGTGTTGTTAAAGAAATTGTATCTGTGGCTGTCACGCATCCAAGAGTGAATTTGGATCCAATAGTGGACCAAATGGGGTTTGCACGTCGAAGCGCGTTGTTCAATTGAAACTCTTTGTTTTCCGAACTAAAATTTCACATGAAGTGCGTATTAAAGGGATGAAAGATTCCTCCCGGAATGTCACTTTTAGGACCTGTTATTCGATCACCTACTCTCCTGCCCCACCCCTTTGTCTTCGTTTTTGTTTCTTATTAAGTTCGTTTTAACTGTTTTTTTTTAATTGTGTGTGTGTTTAAATTATATGCTCGATGAGATTCTGAAATTGAAAAATGCAGTGAAAGAGCAGAGTATTGAACTCTGTTTTGCGCTTCTGTGGGGTAGGGTCGAATTTAGTTTTAAAATCATGAGTCATCTAGTGGCGGAGTCAGTAACATTTTATAGTAGAAACGGCTAATGTCCCATCTCTGAATAAAATGAAAATGTAAGTTTACTGGATGACAATTTCAAAGAAGGTTTTTTTTTAATTTTCAACACAATGTTTAATTGCAAATCTAAAACTACTTTATATTAGCGTTTATATCGTAACTTTTTTTTTAAAGAGTTGTCAAAGAAATTGTGTCTGTCACACATTCAAGGGGGAAATTGTGTACAAACTAGTTCAGATCCTTAGGGGTTTGCACGTTGAAGCGCATTTTTTAATTCAAACTAGTTTTAAAAGCTAAAATTTCGTATAAAGTGCTCATTAAGGGATGAAAGATTCCTTTCGCCACTTCACTTTTAGGACCTTTTGTTCGACTCTCTCTCTCTTCCTCCACCCCTTTAGCTTGGTTTTGTTTTTATAGGAGGCTAGTTCTTCGTTTTACAGGGTTCCCACTTCTTTTTTAAAACAAAAAATAAGGACGTTCTAAGAACCTTTTTCAAAAAAATTAAGGACCTTGAAATTATTTATTAGTCATCAAATATGCATGAATTTTATGCGTTACACAAACACACCTGTATTTTCAAGCATTTTTTTACCCAAAAAAAATTTTTGAAGCATTTATCATTACATTGCAAAATCAAGACTAAGAAAAATTTTCAAAAAAAAAAAATTATGATCTGAACTTTTTTTCTTCTTCATGACAATTCCAAGGCTAGCGGCATTTTTACATCAAACACTGGACATTCAAGTACTATTTTTGAGTACAAGATGCACTAGAATCTTTGAGGCTGCATCTTGCAGAAAAAAGTAAAAAATATGTATTATACAAACACATTAAGTTAAAAAAAAAGGGTCAATTTACTATCTTTCTCAAGCAAACAAAAAAGCTAAAACGGATTTCAATACGAGGCTAGGCGTTCTAATTCGATGCTACTTCTATTTACTTTAGTACATTTAGATTTTGGTAAAATTAAGTTTTTTAACTTAATTTTGTAAAAGTGAATTATTCACTTTTCTAAACTACATATCCCAAGGGCGGATCCAGAAATGTTCCAAGGGAGGGGCGATTGATTTTTTTTTCTTACTTGCCATTTTTTTCACCATGCATACTTACTAACACAAGTTGATTACAAATGTTTCGGTCTTCCATTTCGAAAAATTTCTAGATCAGAGTCCCGAATCCCCACCCTTTCCCTTAATATCATCAAAAATCCACTAAAATTGCCGTTTTTTGAACTTTAATACCTAAAAACTGCTGGAGAAAAGTCCCTCAAGGGAGGGGCGATCGCCCCCATCGCCCCTCCCTTGTATCCGCCCTTGACATATCCAGGGGCTAAAATTCAAGACAGATATGCCAAAGTTTTCAAAATCTCCTCCTCCAAAATAGTCTAAGGGGAAGAATTTTTCACATCGAAGATTATCTTTGATTAAAAATAATTGCATGTAGGCAATTTGGATAAATGTAAGAGATTTATGCAACACTTCAAACACAAACTTTTACAAAATGCAAGGTAGCTGCTACAATTGGAGTTTGAATTCCATGATTTTCCATGAAATGACTCACTGGATGCAATGTTAGCAGGGGGGGGGGGATCAAGAATTGTCTAAATTAGAGCTTTGGGAAAAAAATTTCAACTATGAGAAATGCTTTGCAAATTTGAGCTGAAAATTCAAATTATAACAAAATATAACAAACTGAGCTACTGTTATATTATTTCCAAAAATCTCAATACATTTAAGATAATCATTAATGAAAGTCAACGATAATTTTACGTGAATCAATGCAGATGCAAATGTATTCAAATTTTCAAGTGGAAGCAATTAAGTTGCAAATGTGCGAGTCTGCAATTACAAAATATTTTTATTCGATTGCATTGATTGACATGATGAATAATGCGTTCAAAAGAGGCAAAATGTATGCCTAGAGCATGAGTTGAAAACCATGGTTTTAAAGTGGTGCCTACAGCTTGCAAAGCTGACCCATGTAGCTTCTTACGTTATTATCCTAATATTGAGAAACTGGTTTCTAAGAAATAGTTGCAAAAATTAGTATTAATAAAATAATAATTAAGTTGTGAAAACAGCAGTTCCTAGTAATTTTTTTTTCTTTTTTCATGATTTACGATGCTATCAAGAACAACTTTCAATATGATTAGAGATCAAAAATACTAAAGGCTTAAGCTCCTAGAAAAAAATGTTTGTTGCCAGACAAATAATTCATTGAAAAATTCAGTATTTACATGTCAGTATTTACTTTTAAAAACATTTTGCTCTGAAAGAATTAGTTGAAAAGGATTTGTCAAACCTTCAAATGACTATACTTCTTTAAACTTTCTGGTATACAACATTCATCTTAAAATGAGGTGTGACCTTCGAGTTAAAGAAGGTTGAGCACCATTGTTTAAAAATAAATCATTCTGATATTGATAACAGACTGTGATGAAATTGTGAAGTTTTTTTTTTCTTATTATTAAAGCATCTATTAGTTCATTTATTTTTTCAATTGCCACTTTTTTTAAACTCCAAATGGTGAGTGGATATTTTCTAGACAACTACCTCCCCCCCTCCCCCACATGCACTTGCTTTCTTTGTTCTCACTGAGAATGCCTAGATTTCAGCACATGATCCCAATGCAGTAAAAAGGAAAAGTTGAGAGAATATTTTTTTCATTCTTGTTAACAATTTCAAATCATTAAATTACTATCAATAGTGAAAAATAAGGACTTGAAAATAATTTTAAGGACGTTGAATCAAAAATAAGTACTTTTAAGGGCCCTTATTTTTTAAAATGAAAAATAAGGAGTTTCTAAGGACTTTTAAGGACCGTGGGAACCCTGTTTTAACTGTTTTTTTTATTGTGTGTGTTTAATTGATGAGTTCGAGGAGACTTTGAAATTGCAAAACACGATGAAAGAACAGAGTTTTGACCTCTCTCTCTTGTGCTTCTGTGGAATAGATTCGAATTTAGTTTTAAAATCATGAATCATGCATTGACACCATAGAAGTCAATAACATTTGAAGGAATCAAATGGAAAAACGGCATTTGTCCCGTCTTCGAATAAAAGGAAAATAGAAGCTAACTTAATGACTATTTTAAATAGAAAGGAGTTTTTTTTTAATTTGAAAAAATAGTGTTTTTTGCAAGTATTTGACCAATTAAAATTAACATTTTTGTCATTAAACTTTTTTTTAACCCTTTGAGGGGCTGCGACATAAAATTCTGCTTTTTGATTTTTTACTGAGTCAATTTACCGTCCATAATTTTGGAGAAAAGTACCAATGAGGCTAGGAACTTGATTTTTGTTCTCAAGTTGAATCCAAAATGTTAAACGTAATTACTTTTAGGGAAAAAATAAAATTTTAAGGCGTTTTAAAGTAGATTAAATGGCGCTTTAAGGGTTAAAGAGTGTGTCCAAAAAGAAAAACGTGTCTAAGGCTGTCATACGTCCAATAGGAAACTTTAGTACAATATTAGTTTGGAGCCTTCTGGGTTTCCACCTCGAAGCGTGTTTTTTAATGACAATTTCTGTTTTTGAATTTAAGCTAAAATTTCACATAAAATGCTCACTTATCTTTTTAACCTGAAAACTGATTTCTTAAATCAAAAGATGCTTTTTTCATTTGATGAAATAAATACGGGGAAAATAAAGGAACGGTCAAATATAGTAGTAGCACGTTTTAAATAATGCAGCTAACGTACTGTTTTTTCATTAAAAAGTTCTTCAATCGTTTTTCAATAAACACATAAATGAATAGGAATTAAGATGAAAAAGCACATCAAAATTAAATATATCAAGGAGGGGGGGGGGGACAATCTTAGCTCGTTCTTTGGGGTGAAAATAAAGTTCTTCGGGCTTCATTTTAGGTTCTATGGATAATTCGCCACCCTGGTCAAATCGCCATCCAACTGAAAACAAAGAAGAAGGCCTGACTTCAGAGGGAAACCACTGAACTGTATCTTAATCGTAGGTATTTTCTTGACGGCAGGGAAAATTTTAAGGATTAGCATGGAGTCGAAAAATTGTCGTCTCGTCTCTTTCCAAATGTTTAAATTTCCAGAGAGACGCTACTTGACGAGAGTATCTTGGTTTGATTTCAATGCTACAAAAAAGCTGAAACATTTTGTTTCGGAAGAGGGGGAAGGGTTTTTTGAATGTAGAATAGTAGTGGCGTAGGGAGAACAAAATTAAGAGTGGGCAAAAAAATTGTGCGAGACCCTCCTCCCATTTTGAGATTAATTCTAGATTAAGTTATTCTACTATTCTGAGTACAAAACCAAACTTCTCACTTTTGTTGTTAATCATAAAAATTTAAATATTATACATTTTAAAATATATTTAAGATGAAAACGTATAATGTGAAATAATTACTTTTGGGGGAGTTTGAAATGTTTGATTTATATAACTTTTTGGCACAATATTTTGATGATGCTATGAAATAAATTTATAAATTGTAAGACTGCAAAGAAATACTTTTTCATTCTAAATTTTATTCACATTACACTGTAAAAAATCGATTGCGATTTAAATATAATTTGCTGTTTCACCTATTAGTGCAACTTTTTTTTCAGTTAATTAGTTTCAGGAAAAAAGACATGGACTTTAAGAAATTCAACTAACAGTTCAAAAATTTATCTTTACAAAATTACCATCAACAAATAAAAGGGCCTGAAAAAAAGAGGAAAAGGGGAGCATTTTCAACAGTGTGTAAATGGTGTGTTTAGATGGCTCGGTTTAGAAATTTTGGGACAGTAGGCCCATCACATTTGTAGTGGCCCCTTTACTTGTACAATTTGAAAAAGTAACCGTTGAGTTTCAACCAGTGTTTTGATGTCGAAGTCGAATTTGTGATAGCAATGCTAATTTAATATGATAAAAATAAATCATTATTATTTTTTTAATCCTTATAATTGCTTTATAAAATGAAAGCGCTTTGATGAAGACAGAAAATTACAAAAATAAAGTTAGAAATTTTTTCTTACTGACTTCCTGAATCACATTTTTGCAATATTTTGAAAAAGTTGTAATATCGCCAATTTTGCAATTAATTTTACTACTGTTGCTGATACTGGGTTTCAATCACATTTGTTTAAATATGATTAAAAGAGTTAGCAAATTGAATTATGTAAAATAATCGTAAACGTGACATACTGTAAAATATATGAGTCAAAGTTGTTTCCATTATGAAACTTCACTTATTTTTTTCAAGTAAATGCTCCATAAAATAGACTTTCTAAAAGAAACTATCAACCCGTCTAAAATTTTAAATGATTGAATATTTTCCCTCCTCAAGCTCAGTGATAGGGGTATATAATCCCTATCACTTTTCCCTTCCCACTGTGTAGGGAGATCACTGAAGCTTGACGATACCTGGCCTGTCAATCACAAGGTGGCGAATTCTCCTTGTGGCAAAACAGGAGAGACATATTCATTTTAATCCATTGAGAAAAATTAAAAGTAAATAAATATTTAGAAAGAAAATAAATAAATAAATAGCAAAATGTATTCTTAAATAATTTTTCATCTGAAAAAAAAAATCATCTGCCGAGCTCTTTCTTAGTGTTTTTAAGCATAAAGAAAGAGCTCTGCCGAAATGCATCACTCTGAATGTGCTTTCGTTTCCGTTGCCAAAACACACAAATAACTTAAAAACTTTGGAATAAAAATTAAATCAAATCATCTCAAAAATCATTTCGAACATTCCCCGCCTGTGTGTCCAAATAGGTTGAGAAACGCTGTGGTAGGCGATTTAGGATCCCGTGAGAAATTTTCAATTCTTGGAAGTGTGCCACGCCTACTTCCTCAAAACATTTTTCTAAGCTGAAATATTTTGCAGTCGGTCTTTCGTAAATCAAAGGGAAATAAAATTTTCTTTAAAACACATTAAGTTTTGTGATCATTTTTAAAGTAAGATTTGTTTTGATTATTTTTCTTCAATCGAAATTGCCTCTTTGTTTATCCAAATGCCCTGCTCTGTGTTTTTTTTTTTTTTTTTAGTTTTTTACTTCAGACTTAACCTTGCGTGGCATTAAAACGCGGTTTCGACTGTTCTTGTCCCAAAAGCAATTATTCGAAGCGCTGTTTACATTAAACGAAAGTTCATGGAAGTTCTCTACTATATAATTAACGGGGGGAGGGAGGGGGATACGCACTGTTCGAATTCAGAAAACGAATTTGAGGGGAACAAAGGGAGGAAAAGTAATTTCCAAAAGAAATTTAAAACTAGCTGTCGTGGCCGTCACGAAACTTTCTTCTATATCTATCTTATGAATTCCGGTTACAAAATAAAATACGTACTCGCCCGAGTAATTGGAGACAGCTACAATTTCCCAATTATCGTAATAACCCTGCAAATTCAGAATCAACGAGCGAAATTGGAAATCATTGCAAAAGCCTTGTTTAGATAAATTGCAAACATTTTATTTGTTAGTAAAAAGAAATTGGCAACAGTTAAAAATTTCAAATCATTGAAAGTTTTCAGCTGTTTTGATAATTAAATAGCGTGAAAGCGATTTTTTAATGAATTAATTTTTCGCATTGTTGACTAAGCGCAAAGATCACCCCATCCTCCCCCTGAGGAGATTGGCGACAAAATTTAATCGATGCTTGCTTCCATATTGAGTTAGTGTTATTCCAAATTTCATTCAAATCGCAGCAATATTTCCCGAGATACAGTAGGTGCAATGACAAAATAAGCACTTTTGATTGCTCCACCTCCCTTTGAGATATTGACACACAAATTGAATCAGCACCTGTACTCAATAGGGTCTACCTATGGACCAATTTTCGTTTGATTCCGCCGGTTACTTCCTGAGATATAGCAATCACCCCCGCGCAGAACACGTGCGATTGCTCCACCCCCCTTGGAGATATTGACAAACAAATTGAATCAGCACCTGTACTCAGTAGGGTCTACCTATGGACCAATTTTCGTTTGATTCCGCCGGTTACTTCCTGAGATATAGCAATCACCCCCGCGCAGAACACGTGCGATTGCTCCACCCCCCTTGGAGATATTGACAAACAAATTGAATCAGCACCTGTACTTAGTAGGGTCTACCTATGGACCAATTTTCGTTTGATTCCGCCGGTTACTTCCTGAGATATAGCACTCACTCCCGCGCAGAACACGTGCGATTGCTCCACCCCCCTTGGAGGAATTCGCTAAACAAAGTCAGGTGCACCAGTTCACATGGTGGTACATATGTGCAAAAATTTTTGTTCGATTTCATGCAGTAGTTTTTGCTCTAGCGCGGCCACAAAAACTGGTCACACACATACAGACTCACACACAGACACACACACACACAGACAGACATTTTCCAAAAATGGTCGAAATGGACTCAGCGCACCTCAAAACGTGCAAATCCGTCAAAATTCGACATTCGAAAATTTTCACGAAACCAATACTTTCTTCTATATATTAGATATAGAAGAAAGTAAAAAAGGGGGGCTTGTGAAAAAAAGAAAAAAAAAAAGGACCTCACATGCTGCTCAAGTCAAGCTGCGAAGAAATCTGTTTTTATGGATAGAAATCGAAAATGAGACTGGATTCGTTTTTGCACATTTTTTTTTTCTTTTCTTTTCTTTTTCTTTCTTTTTTATTACTTTCTTCTATATCTAATATATAGAAGAAAGTATTGGTTTCGTGAAAATTTTCGAATGTCGAATTTTGACGGATTTGCACGTTTTGAGGTGCGCTGAGTCCATTTCGACCATTTTTGGAAAATGTCTGTCTGTCTGTCTGTGTGTGTGTGAGTCTGTATGTGTGTGACCAGTTTTTGTGGCCGCGCTAGAGCAAAAACTACTGAATGAAATCGAACAAAAATTTTTGCACATATGTACCACCATGTGAACTGGTGCACCTGACTTTTTTTAGCGAATTCCTCCAAGGGGGGTGGAGCAATCGCACGTGTTCTGCACGGGGGTGATTGCTATATCTCAGGAAGTAACCGGCGGAATCAAACGAAAATTGGTCCATACGTAGACCCTACTGAGTACAGGTGCTGATTCAATTTGTTTGTCAATATCTTGAAGGGGGTGGAGCAATCGCACGTGTTCTGCACGAGGGTGACTGCTAAATCTCAGGAAGTAACCGGCGGAATCAAACGAAAATTGGTCCATAGGTAGACCCTATTGAGTACAGGTGCTGATTCATTTTGTTTGTCAATATCTCGAAGGGGGGTGGAGCAATCGCACGTGTTCTGCGCGAGGGTGACTGCTATATCTCAGGAAGTAACCGGCGGAATCAAACGAAAATTGGTCTATAGGTAGACCCTATTGAGTACAGGTGCTGATTCAATTTGTGTGTCAATATCTCAAAGGGGGGTGGAGCAATCAAAAGTGCTTATTTTGTCATTGCACCTACTGTATCTCGGGAAATATTGCTGCGATTTGAATGAAATTTGGAATAACACTAACCCAATATGGAAGCAAGCATCGATTCAATTTTGGCGCCAATCGCTCCAGGAGGAGGGTAGGGTGATTTTTGCGCTTAGTCAACAATGCGAAAAATGAATTCATTAAAAAATCGCTTTCACGCTATTTAATTATCAAAACAGCTGAAAACTTTCAATGATTTGAAATTTTTAACTGTTGCCAATTTCTTTTTACTAACAAATAAAATGTTTGCAATTAATCTAAACAAGGCTTTTGCAATGATTTCCAATTTCGCTCATTGATTCTGAATTTGCAGGGTTATTACGATAATTGGGAAATTGTAGCTGTCTCCTATTACTCGGGGGAGTACGTATTTTATTTTGTAACCGGAATTCATAAGATAGATATAGAAGAAAGTTTCGTGACGGCCACGACAGCTAGTCCTCAAAAAGTTGAGACGCCTGACTTCTGGATTGGCAATTTGCAATAGGCTAGGAAAAAAACATATACAGACCCCAAAGAAACAAGTATCTTATGGCTTGATTTGTTAATGCGTGTACGCAGTATCCATTGAGCACAGGGGGGGGGGTGTCAATATTTTGTGTGTGTGTGTGTGTGTGTTTTAAGTGGGAATGGCGTGTGCTTTACTTGAAGAGGCGGGGTCTTTTATTTTTATTTCTTTATTTATTTAATTATTTTAAGGATTGTCAATGATAGTTGTAAAATTTTTAAGGAATTTGAGAACCTGTTTAAACCTCCAGACATCAAGGCTAAAGCCTCATTTAATATGCTAAAATTGTTCTTATACGCCTAGACTTGCGTTTTCCGGCTCTGTAATGATTACTGTTTTCTACCAGTTCAAAAAAAATCTTTTTTCAAGCGAAATTGTTCTTAATCTGCAAATTTTAATTTAGAAAAAGTATTATAAATACTGAAAGTGGCAGCAACTCATAATTTATGCAGCAAGTAATTCGCTTTTCCTTAGCTCGACATAATTCTTACTTACTATACTACGTTCTAATAGTAGAGATTTTTCTACGAAGCATCAGTTTATTGTGACTGTGTTTAATTTCATCAACCACTTAATGTTTTCAAAATTATGCGATTCCAAATCCTAAACTCTTTTTCATTACACAACTATGACTCATTACGAACCCCATATCGTTTAGTATTGGTAATTTTCGAATGAATTAATAATGTTTTTCTTTGAAAAATATTTATTCGTTACAATTTAAGTTGGTAATGCGGATTTTTAACTAATTATTTTTAACGATGGCAAAAATCTGATTAATTAAAGTCATGCAGAGATTACACATAGGATTACAGAAGGTAACGAGTCGTCAAAGGTAATCTGTAAGAAGCCTTTTGTAAATGCACGTTTCAAGATTCTAAAATCTACACGATCTTTGTCAGATAAGAAACTATATTTGTTATGCCTGATTACGCAGAAGTTATATTGGGACGAATTGCTGCAAGGCAATCCTTACTAATGTAGAAACAGGGAATTAGTGTCTAGTTTTGAAATGCGGTGTTATACTCGATGAGATTATGAAATTGAAAAACGCAATTAAGGAATAGATTGTTGAACCCTGTTTTGTGCTTCTGTGCGAAAGGGTCGAATTTAATTCAAATATCATCAGTCATCTATTGGGTACTCATCTGGATGAATAACATTGAAAGGGTTATTGGAAAAACGGCCAATGTTTTAATTGTCAAAACGACGTTTGATTGCAAATATTAGACTACTTTACGTTTATGTCGTAAAGTAAATTTATTTTAAAAGTGTTGTCAAAGAAATTGTATCTGTGGCTGTCACGCATCCAAGAGTGGACCCCATGGGGTTTGCACGTCGAAGCGAGTTGTTCAATTCAAACTTTTTTTTCCGAACTAAAATTTCACATGAAGTGCGTATTAAGGGGATGAAAGATTCCTCCCGTCACTTTTAGGACTTGTTATTCGATCACCTCCTCTCCTGCCCCACCCCTTTGTCTTCGTTTCTGTTTCTTATTAAGTTCGTTTTAACTGTTTTTTTTTTTAAATTGTGTGTGTGTGTTTATAGTATATGCTCGATGAGATTCTGAAATTGAAAAATGCAGTGAGAGAGGAGAGTATTGAACTCTGTTTTGCTCTTCTGTGGGGTAGGGTCGAATTTCGTTTTAAAATCATGGGTCATTTAGTGGCGGAGTCAGTAACATTTTATAGTAGAAACGGCTAATGTCCCATCTTCTAATAAAATGAAGATGTAAGTTTACTGGATGACAATTTCAAAGAAGTTTTTTTTTTTAATTTTCAACACAATGTTTCATTGCAAATATAAAACTACTTTATATTTGCGTTTATATCGTAACTTTTTTTTAAAAGAGTGTGTCAAAGAAACTGTGTCTGGTGTCACACATTCCAGAGTGAAATTTTGTACAAACTAGTTCGGACCCCATGGGTTTGCACGTTGAAGCGCATTTTTTAATTCAAACTAATTTTAAAAGCTAAAATTTCATATAAAGGGATGAAAGATTCCTCTCGCAAAATCACTTTTAGGACCTGTTGTTCGATCCCTCTCCTTTCTCCCTCACCCCCTTTATCTTGGTTTTTGTTTTTGTATGAACTTGTATATTTCTTCGTTTTAACTGTTTTTTTTTCTTGTGTGTGATTACTTGATGTGCTCGAAGAGATTTTGAAATTGAAAAACGCGACGAGAGAGCAGAGAGTTGAACTCTCCTTTTTGTTTCTGTAGGACAGGTTCGAATTTAGTTTTAAAATCATAAATCATGCATTGATAACATAGAAAGAGTTAAATAGAAAAACTGCATTTGTCCCATCTTCGAACAAAATGAAAGTATAAATTTACTTGATAACTATTTTAAATGGAAATGAGGTTTTTTTTTTTTTTTTTCAAAATTTGATAAAATAGTTTTTGTTTGCAAGCAGGGGCGGATACAAGGGAGGGGCGATGGGGGCGATCGCCCCTCCCTTGTGGGACTCTTCTCCATCAGTTTTTCTGACTTTGAAGTTCAAAGCAAGCAATTTTAGATGATCTTCGATGATACTATGAGAAGTGGTAGGGATTAGGGGCTCTGATCCGGAATTCTTTCGAAATTAAGGACCGAAACATTTGTGATAAACATGTGTTAACCAGGATATGTGGTAAAAAAATGGGAGCAAGTAGAAAAAGCCAATCGCCCCTCCCTTGGAATATTTCTTGATCCGCCCTTGTTTGCAAGTATTTGACCAATTAAAATTAACATTTTTGCCATTAAACTATTTTGAAAGAGTTTGTCCAAAAAGAAAAATGTGTCTGTGGCTGTCATACGTCCAATAGGAAACGTTGGTACAATATTAGTTTGGACCCTTTGAGATTTGCACCTCGAAGCGGGTTTTTTAATTATATATATTTTTTTAAAGTTTAAACTAAAATTTCACATAAAATGTGCATTTATCTTTTTAACCTTTAAAACTGATTTCTTAAATCAAAACAGGCTTTCTCATTTGATGAAATAGATATGGGAAAATGTATGAACTGTCAAATAAAGTATTAGCACGTTTTAAACAATGCAACTAGTGTACTTTTTTCCATTAAAAATTTCTTTAATCGTTTTTCAATAAACAAATAAATAAATAGGAATTAAGATCAAAAAGCCCATCAAAATTAATTTCATCGGATGGGGGGGGGACAATCTTAGCTCGTTCTTTTGGGTAAAACTAAAGTTCTTCGGGTTTGATTTTCAATCCGTTGAGAGAAATTAAAAATAAATAATTATTTAGAAAGGAAATAAATAAATAGCAAACTGTATTGTAATTTTCATCAGGAAAAATATCATCTGCGGAGAAATTTCTTTGTTTTTGAACAGAAAGAAAGAGCTTTGCAGAAAAGCACTCCGAATGTATTTTAATTTCCGTCGCCAAAGATAACACAAACAACTTAAAAACTTTGAAATAAAAATAAAATCAAATCATCTCAAAAACCATTTCGAGCATTCCCCCCCCCCCCCTTCGTGTCCAAATAGGTTAAGAAACGCTGTGGTAGGTGACTTAGGATCCCGTGAGAAAATTGCAATTCTTGGAAGTGTGCCACGCCTACTTCCTCAAAAAGATAGAAAAAAAAAAAATTCTAAGCTGAAATAATTTGCAATCGGTCTTTCGTAAATCAAAGGGAAATAAAATTTTCTTTAAACACATTAAGTTTTGTGATCATTTTAAAAGTAAGGTTTGTTTTTAGTATTTTTTTTTCGTTCGAAATTGCCCGTCTATTTGTTTATCCGAATGCTCTGCTCTGTGGGGTTCTTTACTTCAGAAACAACATTGCGTGGCATTAAAACACGGTTTCGGCTGTTCTTGTCCCAAAAGCAATTATTTGAAACGCTGTTTACATTAAACGAAAGTTCATGGAAGTTTTTTTACTATATAATTACCGGGGGAAAGGGGGGGGGATATGCACTGTTCGAATTCAGACAACGAATTTGAGGGGAACAAAGGGAGGAAAAGTAATTTTCAAAAGAAATTTAAAAAAAAGGGGGGCTTGTGAAAAAAAGAAAAAAAAAAAAGGACCTCACATGCTGCTCAAGTCAAGCTGCGAAGAAATCTGTTTTTATGGATAGAAATCGAAAAAGAGACTGGATTCGTTTCTGAACATTTTTTCTTTTCTATCTTTTATCTTTTCTATCTAAAACGAATTTGAGGGGAACAAAGGGAGGAAAAGTAATTCTCAAAAGAAGTCAGTCTCCCCAGGTGAATCGTCGAGTAAAGAAAAAGCGAAAAAGTGATAGGCTGGCATGAAAATGGTGCACAAGTACATAAATGAAATTTTTTATATTGCAATATTTCATGTTAAATCAGCAAGAAAAGGGAAAAAAAAAGAAAGAAAATATTCTCTACTTGATCATCTCACGAGTTTTATGAAACCATCAGAGATGTTTCTGTTTGGGGCATTTTAAATTTACATTTTCTCTTAATCTACCATTTGTCAGTAATTATTTTCTGAAAATCGTCAAAAATATATTTTTTAACTTTCTGGCAGTGCTTTAAAGCGTTCTAACTCAAGTTCTATGAGAACTACGGAGTTGCATAATAGCCCATTTTACAGCGGACAGAATGCACTTAGGTTTGAAATGTAGTGTAAATACTTTTCTATAAGCAAACAGTTTTGAGACTGTAGTGTCATTCCTTAAATTTTGGAAAAAACAATTAATGCATTTAAATAAATACTTTCAATATTTTTTCTAGTGAGACCATGAAGCAATCAGCAGTTTTCAGTAAAAAAAAAAAAAACATTTGTCAAGAATTGTATTTGCTGTACAATGATGATTCCTTCATGGTACCACTTTGCGGTACTCTTTATTTTTGCCTGTTTTTTTTTTTTTCTTTTCTTTTTTTTTTTCTTTTTTCTTTTTTCTTTTTTTTTTTTTTCAAAATTTGTAAGAGATGGTTTTTCAAGAAATTTAAATTTTGAATAAAAAGAAATTTTTCAAATAAAAGAACTATCTTCGAAAAGTATACCCAAATTAGATATTAAAGTAATGTGTCTATTGTAATTACAAGGAGCTATTATTCAACTCTATATCTTCTATGGAACTGGAGTTAGAGGAAGTGATCCAAAAACGGGCTAGGGTCCAAATGCGAGCTACCTGCTGAAAATGGGGAAAGGGGTTGTACACTGACAAAAATGGCACCGAATGGAAGAGCAATAAAGGACATAATAGTAGTGAGCAACTGACTTTGACTGTTGACTTATGTGCCTTGGAAAAAACTGTTTTTGTAGAAAAACCTAATTTTGAGAAACTGAAAACTTTTCAAGGTGCATAAAATTTAATATCTCCCTTAAAAAGTTATACGATAAAGTAAATGGATGCTACCTGACAGCACTGTAGATGACATAAACTTCTCGTAGAAGCCCTTGTTTGGAACTACCTATTTGTTTAATTATGGCTACAAGCACCTTCTACTTGAAGTACTGGGTGGGCTAAAAATGGGCTAGTCTGTTTTTGGATCAACAGTAGTAGCCCTTCTTTTAGACCATGCGTTTTTTTATTCTTCATAATTATGAGGTAGATTAATTCATTAATATATTTTTACAAGTCATAGAAAAGAAGGGAGGAAATGGTTGATTTTTCCTCTTTTAATGTTTTTAGGATCTCTAGAGCCGGAGACTAATATGATTTTTGTTTTTTTTAAAGGGAAGGAGTCGAGGTTTAAATTGAACCTAGGCGACATATAGGAAGCCATCAAGACAGCTTGCTCACACAAGATAGGGACTTTGAGTAAAAGCAAATAGTTCAATGTTCCTAGGACTGGCTTCAAAGCTTGTGAAAAAAAAAAAAAAGACTTCACATGCTGCTGAAGTCAAGCTGCGACAAAATCTGTTTTTATGGATAGAAATCGAAAAAGAGACTGGATTCATTTCTGAACATTTTTTAATTTTCTTTTCTTTTTCTATCTTTTTTATCATCAAAAAGTTGAGACGCCTGACTTCTGGATTGGCAATTTGCAGTTGGCTAGAAAAAACATGTAAAGACCCCAAAGAAACAAGTATCTTCTGACTTGATTTGTTAATGAGTGTAAAATAACGCAGTATATATAGGGCACAAGGGGGGGGGAGGGAAAGACCCCCTTCAATAATTTTGTGTGTATTTTAAGGGGGGAATGGCGTGTACTTTACTTACAAAGGAGAGATATTTTTGTTATTATTTTTTTATTATTTAATTACTTTGATGATTGCCAATGATAATTGCAACGTTTTTAAGGAATTAGTAAACCCGTTTCAACCCCCAGATATCAAGGCTAAAGCTCCATTTAATATGCTAAAATTGTTCTTGTACGCCTAGACTTACCTTTTCCGGCTATGTAATGATTACTGTGTTCTATCAGTTAAAAAAAAATCTGTTTCAAGCGAAATTGTTTTTAGTCTGCAAATTTCAATTTAGAAAAAGTATTATAAAACTGAAAGGGGCAGCAACTTATGAGTTTACATTCGTAACTTGTGCAGCTAGTAATCCTCTTTGCCTTAGCTCGACAGAATTTTACTTACTACTACCGTTCTAATGGTAAAGATTTCTGTGTTAATCATCAGTTTATTGTGATGGTGTCTAATTTCATCAACCACTTAATGTTATCAAAATCATGCGATCCCAAATTCTAAGCACTTTCTCGTTACGAAACTATGAACCCCATATCGTTTAGTATTGGTAATTTTCGAATTAATTAAAACTTTTTTTCTTTGAAAAACATTTCTTCGTTACATTTTAAGTTGGCAATACGGGTTTTTAATTGTTTATTCATTTTTAACGATGACAAAAATCTAATTAATTAAATTCATGCAGAGATGACACATAGGATTACAGAAGGTAACGAGTCGTCAAAGGTAATCTGTAAGAAGCCTTTTGTAAATGCACGGCTAAAGAGTCTAAAACCTACACGATCGTTGTCGGATAAGAAATTATATTTGTCATGCCTGATTACGCAGAAGTTAGATTAGGACGAATAGACCTTTCAAAGCAATCCTTACTAATGCAGAAACAGGGAATTTGTGACTACTTCTGAAATGCAGTGTTATGCTCCTCTTTGAGAAATTACACAAACAATATAAAAACCAGTATTCTATGAAGAAACTTAAACCAAAATCGCTAAAGATGTTGAAACTTAGTGAACTTTTTTATGACTGTTTTACCTACTTTCAAGTACGTATTGAAGCGTGAATATTTGCTTTTTGTTTGAAAACAGAAACTTCTGTGTATATTTTAAATTTGTCACCCCTTGCTTGTTTGATCCATTTGCATAAATAAGTCATTTTTACGAATATACAGGGTGTCCATTCCTATCGTGGACCAATAGCTAATTTCTTAATCGTTAGAGATAAGCATATAGTTCATTTAGGAAAAAATATCTAAATTACGAAAGGAATTTTGGGTCTATTCAATGTTTTTCAAAAAATCAAATTTTGAAAGAGTTACGAAATTTAGATTTTTATACAGCCCCCCAGTCCTATCAATCATATTTAGTAAAACATTCTTGACACTGCAAAGTTTAAAACTAAAAAAAAATTACTGTTCTACCACAAAAATTGACCGAGTTATGACGTTTTGAAAAATCAAGATTTTGAAGGATTTCGCATACGGTCCCTTAAACGATCTCTCGATGACGTCATGAAATAATGCAAAATCTTGATTTTTCAAAACGTCATAACTCGGTCAATTTTTGTGGTAGAACAGTAATTTTTTTTTAGTTTTAAACGTTGCAGTGTCAAGAATGTTTTACTAAATATGATTGATAGGACTGGGGGGCTGTATAAAAATCTAAATTTCGTAACTCTTTCAAAATTTGATTTTTTGAAAAACATTGAATAGACCCAAAATTCCTTTCGTAATTTAGAGATTTTTTCCTAAATGAACTATATGCTTATCTCTAACGGTTAAGAAATTAGCTATTGGTCCACGATAGGAGTGGACACCCTGTATTTTCAATTTATTCACAGAATTGTAAACTATGGATTTTATTGGTTACAAATACGAATATAAGGTATTAACCCATTTATGCCCAGTAGCCTAAACACGGGACGCTTGTTAGTTACTGCATACAGAAACTTATAATGGGTATATCATTTTAGTAAAGCTATTTTTCACAAGTTAAATAGACCTTCTTCTTGAGAACACCAGATAGAACCACTGTTTGGATATCAGAGTTTATTTATTGACAGCTATTTTCAGACAAATCAGTCAAGCAACGATCCAGCATGGGTAGCCACAGAAAGTAAGTTTTTTTTGCGAACTTATTTTTCATAAAACTAAACTATTTTAAAATGATTTGCTTAAAATTGATCACAGATGCCTTCTGTATAATGTTACTTTGCAAAAATAAAGTCAAATAAGGTCGTATTTTGCTCACAAATCTGCAAGATATCCCATACCCAACAGGGCGTTATACCCCCAACAGGGCGTTAAATATCTTCATAAATACGGCAACAGCGAACTATTTTAAGCCTAAAATGTATGCAAATCATTCCAAGTAATAGTTTTAAGCATCTAAAAATTGAAAAAAAAGTGTTTAAAAAAACTTGGGTATAAATTGGTTAATATGTAGCATAATATGAAATATCAACTTTCATAAAAAACTGTATTTGAAAAGAATGATTTGTACTTGTTGCGGGTGTGACCGTATGACAACGAACACAACACGTACTAATAATTATTTTTAAATACAAGAAAACTCCGAGATTTAATACTTTATATTATGACACATACTAATTCTTTGTATTTGAATATATCACTAACAAAAACAAAAGTTTGCAATTTGGGAATAAATTCAAATATATAGTGCAAATGTATCATTGGTGCGAATTAATTGAACGCGTTGTTAATCGCTTGATATTATAACTCCAGAGGTAATCAGGAAAGGAGAATAATACTTTAATATCAATTTGTACTTTTGAGTAAGAACACAAAATGTCAAAAAATTCAGTTTCGAAAAAAAATGGTCGTAACTTTTAAAAATATTTTTGGTTCTATATTACCTTTACGCCTGGGCACAGCAAAATTTTGAACGCTGTGAGATGATTATTATTTTAGTATACTCTTTAGTTCCTTTAATTATATTCAAATTATAAGTGACTTTAGTTGTTTTTTCTATAAAAGAAAAATATTTATTGAGAAAGAGACGAGAAAACAAAAATTATTGGGGTAAATGTGATTAGTATAACTCAATACTAGGTTGCTGCATTACATTGGTTGCTGATGCATAAAAAGTTGACTATTTCGTGGATAGGTTTCTACGAGAAGTTAAATTTGGTCTAAATCTGACATTAGTTGCTCTTGTTCTAAGGAACATAATCTAGTGGGGAAATAAATCTAGTGGGTCAGTTGAGTGGAGACAAAATTTCGATTAGTAGTTATTTTGTTATAGCAAAACTAGCAATTCATTTAACTTATCAGTTTATTGTACTGGAAAAATTGATGAATAAATGAATCAATGAATGAATAAATAAACATTAAAAAATATACATAAATGATCTTGGTATTCAATTTCTTCAATAATAATTATTAGAGAAGAAATATAATGGATTAAATCATGAACAAAATGTTTGTAGCACACATAATGGGGTGTCCACGGGGTTTGGATCCCCTCCCATTACACTCTTTCTTTTTCCTCGTGATGGCTGTCCTACTTATATAGCATTTCACCACATGCACACTGGTAAGCCCAAGTGACAACAGACTCAAAATTTATTTCATAACTTGTATTTCATGATCCTGTATGACTATGTACCTCGCATGTTTTATCAACGCAGCTTAAATCCATTTTGATTTTTCGTAGTTAAATTATGATTTTGAAACTATATTGTAAAAATGAGTGATCAACATCGTAACAGAAACGAATCACGATGTTGTCTTTTGTGAAAAACGTACGAGAAGATGCAAAACAAAACGTCCTGGAAGGAAAAGAAGTTTCTCGGTTTAACACCCCCCCCCCCCTCTTTTTTTTTAAATATTTAAATTATGAAAAAAGTAAAAACATAAATTCTTGTGCGTTCTGGTAAGTTACTTAAGGGTCATTCCATGTCAAGTGTACGAGGCGTCCCCACTCGACCCCCTCCGATTTTTATGAATTTTTTTTTTGGATGTACATATAAGACTTGCATGAAACCATACCAAATTATAGCTTTATAAGCCTTATGGTTTAGCCAAAAAAAATTATTGAAAAAAGGCCTCTTTTTCGTGTCTTGAAAAAAATGACCAAATCGTCAAGTTTGTGCTTTTATTGCTCGCGACCTAAGACGATTATCAGGCTCAAATTTGGTGATTCTGATCACCAAATTTAGGGTAGAATAGCCTACTTGTGTAAAGCTCCATACACTGTAGATTTTTTGCAATTTGCTGCCAAAGTTGATAAAAAAATCGTATTTTGGTAAATTTTGATCATACGTTATCAGCTTGTATCTGCTGAGAGAATGACTTTCTGAAGCTAATTCTTTCCTCGTTTGTAGCCTGATAGTTCGTCCGAAAGGTGTGCAAGTGGCATCTCGATAGCTCAAATAATTGATAATAATTCAAAATAATTTATTAGGTGGAGAAAGGTTGCTTAAACGGTTCAATGTTGAACCAAAAGTGTTCAAATTGAAATTTTAAATACGGTAATAAAGTATCCTTGCCGAGATGCTTCAAACAAAAAAAAAGTTTGTTTAAATCGGACTGTTCATTCAAAAGTTATTAGGGGTGACAGCTTGATTGAGCGGTTCAATGTTGAACGAAAAATTGTTCAAATCGGAAATGTAAATACGGGAATGAAGTACCCTTGAAAAGTTCTTTTCAACAAAAAAAAGTTTGTTCAAATCGGACTGTTCATTAAAAAGTTAGTATCGCGGGACCGGTTTTTTGAACGGCTCAAAGTTGAATCAAAAATTGTTCAAATCAAAAAATCAAATATGAGAATGAGCTGTACTCGCCGAGATCTTTCCAACAAAAAAAAGTTTGTCCAAATCGGAATGTTCATTCAAAAGTTATTAGGGGGGGACAGACAGACCGACCGACAGACCGACCGACCGACCGACCGACGCACAAATTCCCCATCTCAATACCCTACTTTCAAATTTTTAATTTTTCGATATTCATTTTACCTTTTTATTTTTTTAACTTGGCGATATTTTTTGGACTTGGCGATATTTTTTAGATGCATTAAGCTACTTTTAATACTTTTTTCGTCTATCTTTTATTTTTAACGGGAAAGTAGGCTAATAACACATAGGAAAAGACTCAAGCTCTTATAGCAGCGATAAGAAGATAATTTTTTTTTGTTAAAAACGAAACTTTATTTTTTGCCATTTCTTGAGTTTTTACGGATGCGCACACAAAAACTAAAGGGCAAAAATATCTAAAAAAGTTTTTTTTCATCAGAACATAAGTACAATAGCTCCTGTAAATAATAGAACAAATTGACATCAACTTTTGAGGTCTATGTCTTTTTTTCTTTGATTTCACGTTGAATGACGTACACATTTTTGACTTGCAATATCCCTTGAAACTGGTTTGTCTCAAAAATAAAAATAACGTTTTTTAGTTAAGAAAAGTGTGTTCTTTCCAATGATGTAAAAAAAATTGAAATCCTAGATGACCCTTTTGAGATATTGCCCTTTGAAATTGAGACAAAATTGAGAAAAAAGAAATTTAACTGGAATTTCAACTAGCATAATTCAGTAATTATTTGAGCTATCGAGATGCCACTTGCACACCTTTCAGACGAACTATCAGACTACAAACTAGGAAAGAATTAGCTTCAGAAAGTCATTCTCTTAGCAGATACAAGCTGATAACGTATGATCAAAATTTACCAAAATACGATTTTTTACCAACTTTGGCAGCAAATTGCAAAAAATCTACAGTGTATGGAGCTTTTTTTTTTACACAAATAGGATATTCTACCCTAAACATTGATCAGAATCACCAAATTTGAGCCTGATAATCGTTTTAGGTCGCGAGCAATAAAGGCACAAACTTGACGATTTGGTCATTTTTTCAAGACACGAAAAAGAGGCCTTTTTTCAATAATTTTTTTTGGCTAAACCATAAGGCTTATAGAGCTATAATTTGGTATGGTTTCATGCAAGTCTTATATGTACATCCAAAAAAATTTTCATCAAAATCGGAGAGGTCGAGTGGGGATTTTCTCGAAATTTGGGACACTTGACATGAAATGACCCTTAAGTATTAGTTATCAATAATTTATTTTATTAATTAATACTAATCTTATCTATGTGTTAATTTATGTTTAACCCATTAATGCCTAGCGTCCCTTTTTAGGGATGGTCCAAAAAATGTCTGAATTTTCCAAAAATGTGCATTTCAACCAAATAATAGTGTTCAATGAGTAGGGGAGAGTGGTAATGAATGGGCCATGGTGATGAATGGGCCACTAACAAAATATGAAAAAGTATTTGCATGATTTTTTTTTGATGCCACCAATAGATGTAGCTATTTGTTCTACTAAACTCATCCAATTTTCATTCGTTTGCGCTGAGCCATTTTCAAACTAGAGTGGCATGGTCAAGAATTTGACTGAAAAGTAAGTTTTTCCCTTTTTACTAAAACATTTCCTAGCTAAAATGTACCAAGTATTTCACTGCATACATATGTATAAGCTAGTCTTTCCATATCTATAAACTAATCTTAAGATGTATTTTGATGTTATCTAAATTCAATGTACTCAAAAAACCTAAATGTATTCCAAAAGTATAGGTGGGGCTGAATGGGCCACTATGTCATGGTAATGAATGGGCCACCTATAAATATTGTTTTTCTTCCTTTTCTTTGGATTTTCGCATAATATGAAACACAACTGACTGTCATAGATAGATTAAGATTACTGTCGTCAAAATAGGCTTGTAGTAACTTCTAAATATAATTTGCAGATCTATATTATATTCCTATAGTACAATAGACCTCTGGTCGCAGTGCGTGGCTTGAAAAAGCCCCCCTCTCTCCTTCAGATTATATTCCTCACAGTACAATTTCATTTTCTTTCTTGGTAACTTAAGTTAGATATTTCTTATTCCCAAAGTCTAGTAAATTAAAAAAAAAAAAATTTGAATTTTGACAAGTTTGAAAATGAAGATGAAGTTTTTGAAAATGATTTTTAATATTATTTTTGAAATATATAAATTGTGTTAAATCATAGTGTGTATTATCAGTTATTTTTTTTAATATATATTTGATGTTATTTATTTCTTACAATCTCATTATTTAGTCATTTTTCTGCTACAATTGGTATGCATCAGTTTTATTTTAATTGCATCAATTTTGATGTTTATATAATTTTAAATCAGTATGATTTTGCATAATCATGTCAAGTGCCACATTTATTTTGTCATATTCAGCAAATAAAAGATTAAATCCACATATTTTCATTGAATTCATTTAGTGGCCCATTCATTACCTTCGATGGCCCATTCAACCCTATAGGTGGGGTTGAATGGGCCAAATTTCAAAATTTTTATTTTCTATTATAATTCATTATAGACAGGTGCTAATCCAACTTTTATGACTTTTTTAGTTAGCCAGATAAGTAAAGTAACTAAAACACCAATTTAGAGTTAAAACAAAGTGTTAGAAAAAATTACAAAAATTCAGAACCAAAAAGTGGCCCATTCATTACCACTCTCCCCTACCTTGGTATTGTTTCAATTCGTTATTAACAGATTGCAGCACATAACCATTGTAAAGTGTGTTCAGTGGCAGTTTTAATGTGACCTTTATCAAAAATTACATGGTTCACAATCTCAAGAAAAAAGCTTTCAAAGTTATTCCCAGCTTCCCAGTCTATGT
>JAXGGA010011426.1:0-42511 GCA_038373865.1 Uloborus plumipes | reverse complement strand
GAAATATCGTTTGCCCTACTGGGGCGGCAAACCAGATGAGGTCAATTTCGGGTAGCACGTACACTGTACGGGCAAACTGCTTAAAGGGTTAAAATGTTCATTCTTCTTATTACGCCAGTAGTGCCATTCAACAGGGGGGGGGGGACTCCCGTTCAATTGGGGTCTTCGTGGTTAATTGAAGGTCGCGCCATCGCTCTTGGGGAAGATGGATAGCCTTGTTTGTTTAATTTTATTGCTTTCGAAAGTATTTTAGGTAATAACATTCTTTGAACGCTTTTCAGCCTTTTCGACACACGTGTCCTTTTTTGTATATTAATAACTATGCATACCCCGACAAGGCAATTTACTTCTACTAAAGATGTAAAACTGTCACATTTCTCACTGAAAATTGTTAAATTTAGCGACTTTTCTTAAAATGTTAACGGATTTTAAGATCTCTTATTTGAATAACGAGGACACGAGGGCAAACAATTTTTGCGTTCAAAGCTTGTTTTTTTACGCTCTTTCGATTGTTACACTTATTTAGAAATGTTTCACTATATAACTATCATTTGGTTTCCTAGTTAGTAATTTAAAATACGCAGACGCTGAATATCCAATGCATTCTAACTTTCAGACGCGACTTTTTTTTTTTTTTTTTTAATTTTAGTATCTTGGAAATTTCCGCAATTATAGAAAACGTAAACCCATATAATAAGAACTAGTGGGAGAGTTGTGAAAACTTACTATTTTATTCAATGTTAACTATAGAAAATTTAAGTTCTACAGGAAGTGAAAAAACGTAAATGCTTACGAAGAATTGCTATAAATTTCCGTTAATACGTGAAAACAGTTGAAATGTTTCTGAAACTTGCTTTAAATCTGAAGCTTATTTTGTCGTAAGCTTATTCCAATTCTTTTACTTCACTAATCTTAAAAATCGCGCTCATCTATCGCCCAAATACTGCCTCTATTTTGTAAGCTTTTAAATAAATCTGCATTGATAGTTATTTTTTCTGAATACGTTTAAAGGGAATTGCAATTGATTATTTATCGATTTTATGATTAAGTTGACGGGAACAACAATCGTTATCGAAATTTAAATTGAAAATAAAGTCAGAAAGGGTAAAAAGAGGAATGTTACCCTTTCAAACAAAGCCTCAAGGATCATAAAAAGGAAATTGAATATCACAAAAGCAAATACTTTGTTAATACCCAATTTCAAAATAAAATGTAAATATAATAGGTGAGTGATTCTCTAAAACCCGGACATTTTCCAATCACAAATGCTTTAAAAAATTCTTTAGAAAATTATACTTACTCTTTGTTTGCAGTTTATTGAGAGAAAAATAGAGGAAACTTAATTTAAGTATGCTACACACCGCAAAAAGAGGGGTCAAATTTTTACATACACTGCAAAATATAAACCGCTGTTTTTACAGTATAATATTGGCAGCAGAGATTCCATCTTTAAACTAAAAGCTACAGTAATAAACTGTAAAACGAGCAATTTTACAGTTTACTACTGTAAAGCAGCAATTTTACAGTTTATTACCATAATTTTACAGTTTATTACCTCAAAATTAGCTGTACTTTAAAAACAACAGTACAGGGTGCGCCAGAGAAACTTACTTTTTTGAAAAAATTCCTGCGCGGTGAGATGGCTGCGTAGAAGGCCGAGAGTGGGGCAACATTCGCGACGAAATTGCCAACATACCAATTGATTTGCTGCAAAGAGTGCTCACAAACTTTAAAAATCGTCTTAATCAGTGTATGCTCAATGGGGGGTCATCATTTAACCGATGTCATTTTCAAGACTAAATGAAAAAAAAAATGGGATGTTGTATTCTCAAATAAAAAAAGAATTAAAACAATAACTTAAGTAGTTTTGTTTTTATTGACATTCTGGCGCACCCTGTATAATACTGGCAGCAGAGGTTCCAGTTTAAAACCGCAAAAGGCACAGTAATAAACCTCAAAATTAGCTATTTTATAGTTTATTACCATAAAAGTAGCAATTTTTACGGTTTTTTACTATAAAATTGGCTGCATAGTACTGTAAAAACAACATCCAGTTTTACAACCAGGAGAGTGATAAGAAGTACCAGGAGAGTAACAAAACGAGTTTCATCAAGAATTATCCAAAGTTTTATACCAGTTATGAGGAAAAAACTGTAGCCAGAATCGAAAAGGATGCTCATTGATTGACAAAGCGAAATATATGTAAAACCTCCCTTAACGGACTCTCCCAAAAGCGGAGGTATTTCTTTGAGTCTCAGTCCCTCTATAAAGGTTGTTCCATATCACATAATCTGAATTGCGCCTGGAAAAAAAACTCCCCGCCAAGAGTGACGTTCTCGCTACATGAGGCCTATTACATTTGCCCATAATTATACTTGAAGTAAATAGAATTATTTTTCTGTTCTAATCTCTAAGTTCAATTACACACTACAGGCAGAATTACCAGGCAACCAACAAAGTTCGTGCGGTTTTGAATGTTAATAAATAAAACACAAAAAATGGGTTTAAATTAAATTTATTCAGAAAAATAATCACCATCAGCAAGTATTACCTTTTCCCACCTAGACAGAAGATCATATACACTAGGTGGCCAAAAGTTTCCGGATACTTTCGAAAATTCACATTTTTACATATAGCTCGAAAAATAAGTGATCAATTGTTCTTTAACTTTAGTCATACAATATATAGGCTTCACCGAACATTTCCAAGTTGAAATTAAATTACCCTTGCATTTGGGGGACGACAAGAAAGGGGGTTGAAAGTAAAACCGCTTTTTGACCATAACTCTTCAAAAATAGCTCGGAATAAGCTATAAATTTCAGTAATTAATAAGCATACTATGTATAATTACTGTACAAAATTTTATGAACGTACCACTCTTACTTCCGAAGATATGAAACATTTTTTTAAAAAATGGCAATTTTATTTGAAGGGTTTTTGCTCATAACACGCAGAGTTTTTGATCAAACCTCATCAAAACTTCAGGAAAAATGACAAAATACAATAGAAAGAACATACTAAAACGGTAAATAAAAATATTAAAAATACGATGAGATATGAACGTTAAAAGGAAATAATTTTTCACGGCGCATGCGCGAACGACAGAAATTTATAACTACAAAAATATTGTAGCTTGGTTTATACTGCATCTTATAAAAAAAGTTCCAGTTGAATATCGTAAAAATTGAAAAAGATATCAGCGATCGAGTGAGCTGTAATTCATTCATTCGCAGACAATACATAAATGGCAAGGGGTTCTCCACAAATAGTGTGGTAACAATTGAGCATTTTCTTCAATGTTAAATTGTATACAGTTTGAAAATTTATAATCGGCATAGAAGTCACATTTCGCCTATTCGGCCAAAAAGACCTTATACGTAGGTGGCCAAAAGCATCCGGACACCCCCTGAAACGTTGGTTTTGAACGATGACGCAATAACCTTTAATTTAAAAATAACTCTTTGTGGACAGACCCTCACTTTTTATGTATTGTCTGCGAATGAATGAAATACAGCTCACTAGATCGCTGATATCTTTTTCAATTTTCATGATATTCAACTGGAACTTTTTTTTATAAGATGAAGTATAAATCAGAGTACAATAGTTTTGTAGTTACAAATTTCTGTCGTTCGCGCATGCGCCGTGAAAAAATATTTCCTTTTAACGTTCATATCTCATCAGATTTTTAATATTTTTATTTACCGTTTTAGTATGTTCTTTCTCTTGTATTTTGTCATTTTTCCTGAAGTTTTGATACGGTTTGATCAAAAATTCTGCGTGTTATGAGCAAAAACCCTTCAAATAAAATTGCCATTTTTTAAAAAATGTTTCATATTTTCAGAAGTAAGAGTGGTACGTTCATAAAAATTTGTACATTAATTATACATAGTATGCTAATTAATTACTGAAATTTATAGCTTATTCCGAGCTATTTTCGAAGAGTTATAGTCAAAAAGCGGTTTTACTTTCAACCCCCCTTTTTGTCTTCCCCCAAATGCAAGGGTAATTTAATTTCAACTTGGAAATGTTCGGTGAAGCCTATATTTTGTATGACTAAAGTTAAAGAACAATTGATCACTTATTTTTCGAGCTATATGTAAAAATGTGAATTTTTGAAAGTGTCCGGATACTTTTGGCCACCTAGTGTATCCCATTTTTATAAAAAGTTGGGTTTTGAGAGTTAAAAAAGTTTTTCACCTCGTTTTCCAAATCCTCTCTATTTTGAAACCGCCGATTGCGCATATGGTTGTCCATTGCCAAAAACAGGTAGTAGTCACTTGTGCTAGGTCTGGTGAGTACGGAGGGTGGGGTAGAACTTCCCACTGTAATCGTACCAGAGTTTCTTGAGTGATTCTTGCTGTGTGTGTTCGTTTCACTCAATTCATGTGGTACCCATTTGTTTAGCTTCTATTGTTTCCCAAGCTGGTGCAAATGTTTACGAATAGTTTCATCACTCTCATTGAATCTTAAGGCAAGTGCTTGACATGTCTGACTTGAATCCTGCTCGTTTGCCAGCTTGATCTCGTCGTTGTTGACAGTTGATGGTCTCCCGGAGTGAGGTTCATCTTCCAGATTTTCATCCCCTGAGGCAAATTTCTTGAACCACTTCTGACCCGTCCGTTCAGCTGCAGTACCTTCCTCAAAAGCAGTGCATATCTTACGACAAGCTTCTGCAGCTTTGATACCAAGTTTGAACTCATAAAGTAAACAAGCACGAACTTTGACACGGCCATACTCAACTACAGATTTTTCACTTAAATTCAAAGTAATCAAACTAATCAAACTCTAAACAATACTGCATTAAATAAGCTTTAATTTGTATACAAAGATACCCCCACCACTTCATTCTGTTTACTCAATATAATCCAGAGAAGTAAACAATAAATAAAAACCGCATGAACTTTGTTGGTTGACTAATATTTTTAGTTCACTTTAAGCAAAAATACTTTCCAAGAGAGTAACAGCTAAAATATTACATACCTCAGTTTTGAATCTCAAAACTGTAATGTGAATAGCAGGTAAATCATGTCTACAAAATAGTCCAGAAACAGCAAAATCATGAGAATAACCAGGGTTGTAGTACAGCAGATCCAAATTTTCTTCTATTAACCTTTAATAACTGAACTAATTCTTAGGCTAGAAGTGTAGCGTAAAAATTGGGGCCAACTTTAAAATGAGGTACCTTGATTATTTAAATAATTAAATACATTAAAACAGCATTATTCCAAACTCTTAAATGTGCGTAATTTATTACTAAAAATTCGATTTCGTACTGTTGATATAAAATTTTCAAAATATTTTAAGTACATTTGGGAAATATGTAGATTAGGCCATCCTATGTGAATGATTTTCTGGATAGTCAAAACATTTTTCAGGACAAAATAAGTGAGTGATTGTTTAAATATGCGTAGAATAGCGCACGAAAAGTATTTCTAACAGTTAAAAATATGGAAAGACTTTCAAGGTCAAACACTCCTTGCATTACAATTCCCGGACATGATATTGTAAAGATTTTGGAGAATCACCTAGTAGTCTTCTTTACACGTTCGATAACATTTGAGGTTGGAAGAAATGCCCGATTGCTGAAGAATTAGAGGAGTGTTTCATGAAGAAGAAAAAAAACGTAAAAACGCATATAGTAGAACCATCCCACCATCACGTACGGGGGAAACAGACTCAAATTTTCACTTACATTTTTCTATAGTTCTTTTTGTTTAAACTGAACAGGAGAAAACACATTTTTTACTCTTTACATTTGTTGCAAAGATACTCCTGACGCAGATATATATTTTCTTTTTTTTCATTATTTTGTTTTTCATAATTTTATTTATTTATACGCTTCAGGTGAAGGACATCCAAAGTCAACCTCGTGTAATGTTATGTATGAATTAGTTAGTATTTTTGCTCTATTAATGTACCAATGACAAAAAAGAAAATAGATTTTGAAAGAGAGGGTTCCAATATAATTGAAAACATACCTTGTTTGTTCATAAATAATAATTTAAACCGTTGAAAAAAATTATTTTAGGGCTATTCCACGAAAAAATTTTTTTTTTTCACGTGGCGGTTCATGTATTTAATTAAAAAATATTACGTATTGACGATTTTTTTTTAATTTAAGAAATCACACATACGTTGCTTAATTTCTCACGCAAAGAAATTTCGTTCGTTACCCTTTCAAATTATTATTTTTATTTAAATGTATGCAGTGTCACTTTGCGGGACGCAATTACCGTTTCCACAGACTGAGAGAGAAGCATTTAGTGGTTTTTTGCTACTTCTTAAAAAAAAAAAAAACTTTTTTTTTTTTCAAAATTTAAATATACCAATGATCTTCTGAATTCCTACAACACTGTTCTCAGATTATCAATTTTTTTTTTAAGTTTTGCATACATTAGCTTTCAGAACTGAAGTTGAAGTTCATGTGGCAGAGCTACGAAATTAAAAAGAAAACGAAAACTGTGTTAAAGCCAATTTGAGCTGAATTGAAAGGTAATATACCTGAAAGGTACTGTCTTTCAGAAAGGAAAAATTCAGCACGCCCCCAAACACAAGTTTGTGAAAAAAATAAATTGTTACGTTTAATGCTAACACATCCATTTGTAAAAAAGGTGACATTTAGATAGTGATGCAGTCGAGAGAAATGCAGGAGAATGACATTCCCCACTTTTTTTTTTCTTTCATCTGAAACGTTCCCCACCCCTCTTTTTATTTCCAACATATTCTTCATTTCAACAATAATTATGTTGACGTCTGTTAACATATCAGTTTGTGGGGGAAATAAAAGTTAACATTTAGCTAATGTTGTAGGCAGTGGCGTAGCTGGGGTTGGCAGGAGTGGCTCTTGCCACGGGCGCAGCAGCCAGGGGGGCGGCATTTTGACCGATTAAAAAAAACTTTTTTTTTTTTTGGTCGTCCAAACAGACAAAAAAATAAAAAGTTGATTAACTCCTCGAGCAGTGCAGACTGCGTTCCCACGCTACAAGACAAACCATACAAAATGTGCAACTTTACTTTGGTAGATTTCGGTTGGATGCACTCATGTTAGCTCAAATCTATCTGTCACGATAGAATTTAGTAATATGGGGTCTGGAGTCTGTATAATAGGCTGATCTGAAATCGGCCGATCTTATCCACTTGAAAAAAAAAAGAAACAAACCTTTTCTCTCCGTTGCTTTTAGACCGTTTTTTCACGATAACACTTCAACTTATCAATTACATACTATACTTCGGAAATAACGTTCTACGATATTAAAAATTTGCGAGCTTTTGTTGAAAACATTTTGGATACAGATTTTTGGAATGCAATTTTATGATGACAGAAAATAACTCCTCTGTTGGTAACAAATTTTCTGTCGCGAAAACTAGCGAGCGAATAATATGTATTGCTCGAAAACGGAAGAGGGAGGTTTCTAAAAAGAGACTTTTTCAAATTTCGCAATTTTGAAATTTGTACCAAGAGCCTATATTAAATGAAGATTTCAGAAATAAGTAACACAAGTACAGCGGCGCGATTTTGAACGAGTAAACGCTGTTTCAAACGCTGTTTGTGCTTCGATGGCTCAATATAGAAGGTTAGAAGGTTCAAACAAAAAATGATAAATAAATCTTTTTTTAGTGAGTTTCGATTTCGTATTTCGGGAATTTTCTATTTTATATATACTTTAATAAAGTGCTCTCACTTCTAAACTATAAAGCACTACTTTGTGATTTACAGTGAACTCTCACTTATACGCCGCCTCATTTATGTGCCTTTTTCACTTATACGACGATTTTAAATGGTCCCAGCCCATTCCATAGCAAAACAATGATAGTATCATTCGTTTATGCGTCACTGTAAAGATAAATATTTCACTTATGCACCGAATTTTCCCTAAAATATAAAAAAAATAATTTATTTCTTTAAAAAATGAGCATTTTTCTTCACTTTCGTCTTTGATCTTTCGCCTTCATTGCTTACAGAAGGCATTTTTTCCGCATGAACTAGAGTTCGTAGAGAGACAATTATCTATTATGCATCGTTTTAGAGTTGTTCATCAGTTTGTAATTAGGTATGCTACAATTTTTGTTTTCTTTTTATCATTGTAGTTACGATACAGTAACTGCAAAGCCGTGTAGTAATATGACCATTTTCTATAGAAACATTCTTTTCATTCTCTCATTAGCACCTATGTTGCATTTTAGTCCTTTAAATAGGCTTGTTCACTTCCTTGCGCCTTTTTCTGTTGTTCCCTAGGGCCGATGTATAAGTTAGAGTTCACTGTATACTCATTACCGTTTTAGTATTATTGGGAGGATATCAGCTCCATTTGTAATCACGCCAGTCCAATATGTTTTGTGCTCTTTCTATTGCCAAAATAAATAAAAATGGCTATTGTTTCTCATGTATTACTGAACAATTAAACGCTAAGTGAATGTTGAGGGAAGATGCATGTACTCTACGCTACTTCAGGGGGCGAGACACTTTTTTAAAAACGGTACACAAATGTAGGTGCCAATCAGTTTTTTTTTTTTTTTTTTTTAATCATTCTCAGCTCGAGCACCGTCGTTTTTGGTAGAGCTCCTTTCGAGGACAGGCTGACTTGTCCGACATTTTGGTTCCAAGACATTCTTGGATCCATCCTTGTTACAGGTATTTGAAACACATTAATATTATACCTGGTTGCTCTGGCGTAAACTAACTTATGATTAGTTGGATAAAGCACCATATTAAGTAAATTTAAAAAGATAACTTATTTCTCAAATTTAAAAACAGTTTATTGGGAAATGTTTCATGAAATTAGGTCTATTTTTATGTTGCACTTGTTTTAAGCCTGAGTTTATGAAATGTTTTTGTCATATAGACAAACACAGTCAAATATCATCTCTGCAGCTACAATTCAAGCTTAGCTTCCACTTTTCTTCAATGCAACTTAAGTACAGATACCAGTGGTTCCACGTTCACCGTTAGGGAACCAAAATGTCGGATGAGTCAGCTCCCCTCTTATAGGAGATTTAGTTTTTGGTACCCACCAATACCTTCCTTATTCTTGGCCCATGTTTGTATACGCTGTATTTAAAATTAAAAAAAATCAATAAAATACATCTAGTACTATCTTAAAGCCAGAGAAGGAACAATTGCTTCTTCTAACTCCCCTCACAGATAATATTATTATGAAATAACGGCAGGTGTCTCTGGAGCATTTTAAGTACTGAAAATGAAAAGTATTTATTCATAAAAAAGTAAGCGGAAGCCCAAAATAGAGAAGTTTTATTTTGCCTGTATGCAAGGAGTCGTATTTATTAAGCCAATTTCGGATTAATTATACTTTATATATATATATATATATATATATATATATATATATATATATATGGGTGATTCTACAAAAATGGGCAAATTTGTGTTCCATACTGATTGCTCTTTTTATTTTTAATTTAATAAAAAACTATTTTGGGAATATTTTTATGCGTCTTTTGTTCTATAATTTCCGTTATCAACAATGTCAATATTTAATTATTATTCATTTAAAAAAAGGATATTAGATTGAAATGTCATCCACATGCCCTGTCCCATAGGTGTCATTTTCACAATCAATGGAATATAGATTTAAAAAAAATAAATGATTTTTTTCTCAAGAGTTTTTTATTAATAAATATGAATGTGTGCAAGATGTAAATCACAAAAAAAGCAAAATAATATGAAAATAATATCTCTAAAAGTTAATCTTAAACTTTGTCCCAGCGATTATCAGTCATCCACATGTCTAAAAAGTATAGATATTTTTCTCTGAAATGTTTTATTTCAAAATCTGGCAACACATCTTAAAATAAAGCATGGAACTTTGTTATTCCTGGCTGAGGATTAATTTTGCTGTTCTGCAATTACTTTTTGATAAAAAGCAAGCTAAACTCAACTTTCAAGGAAAGTGTTTTTTATCTTTGTCATTAACATGCCCCACAGAATGCATGTAAAATGTACATGTAAATAAATTTTGACAATGAATAATCCTAAGGCTTACATTTGTGGGTTCTAATTTGCAGTGAAGCCGAAAAATATTCAGATATGACTTTTTGAGAACACAATTACTTGTGTTTTGTCATTCACATGCCCTTTTTCTATTGTCATTCACATGCCCCAATATAAGACACGTGGATGAATCAAAAGCCAAACTATGACAGTACAATGTTTAAAAATTATGTCGAACAGTTTACTGGTTAAAAAATTTCATTAATATACCTATTGTGTTTGTGTTATTCACATACTTACTGTGTTATATTCACATACCCATTGTGTCATCCACATGTCCTTTTTATCATTCACATATGCCTTCAAAAAATAAAAGTCCAAAAATACAATAAAATACAAACATTTAAGCTCTGCTGATATTCTATTTTAATTATGTAACTTATCAAGTGCTTTGCTGATTTTTTTCAGATTTTTAATTTTAAATTAATTTTTTGAAATCTACATGTTAGAAATATTCCCGTATTTGTAGAATCACCCATATATGTGTATGCATTTTTAATGCATTGATATTAATATGGCTTTCATTTATTCTCGCTCGTTTCACTAATCTAAAATACATGTCACCCCTCTAAAAAAATCTTAAAGAGTATTTTCACGCCTTTAAAAGAATCTCAGCAATATCTCTGGTAAACTAGTTTGTAATGATGTAATTTAAATTTGCTGTTAGAGGTGATATTTCCCTTTTACTCATTACTCAGGAAATATTATTTTAAAAACGTATTCAAATATGGAAGTTTATTACACTAATATTAATTTGTTATGATGGAATTAAGATTTTCTGCTTGAGACTTTTAAACTACAGGGTGTCCACTCTAATCGTGGACCAATAGCTAATTTCTAAACCGTTAGAGATAAGCATATAGTTTATTTAGGAAAAAATCTCAAAATTATGAAAGGAATTTTGGGTCTATTCAATGTTTTTCAAAAAATCAAATTTTGAAAGAGTTATGAAATTTAAATTTTTATACAGCGCTCCAGTCCTATCAATCATGTTTAGTAAAACATTCTTGACACTGTAACGTTTAAAACTAAAAAAAAATCATTCTTCTACCACAAAAATTGACCGAGTTATGACGTTTTGAAAAATCAAGATTTTGCATTGTTTCATGACGTCATCGAGAGATGGCTTAAGGGACCGTATGCGAAATCCTTCAAAATCTTGATTTTTCAAAACGTCATAACTCGGTCAATTTTTGTGGTGGTAGAGTGATTTTTTTTAGTTTTAAACGTTACAGTGTCAAGAATGTTTTACTAAACATGATTGATAGGACTGGGGGGCTGTATAAAAATTTAAATTTCGTAACTCTTTCAAAATTTGATTTTTTGAAAAACATTGAATAGACACAAAATTCCTTTCGTAATTTGGAGATTTTTTCCTAAATAAACTACATGCTTATCTCTAATGGTTTAGAAATTAGCTATTGGTCCACGATTGGAGTGGACACCCTGTATATATATATATATATATATATATATATATATATATATATATATATATATATATATATTGATTTCCTGATTAATGTAGAATCTACTTTATATATAAATGTATATATATATATATATGTACATTGATTTCCTGATTAAAGTAGAATCAAAGCTTTGATTTTTATTTAAAATGCACAAATTATACATTATTCTAGTATTTTAAAGCAAATTATATCTAAAACAAAAGCTGTTGTGTGAAAAAAACACACTTAGTTCAATAACGAATTGCAAGAACTATTTGCTTTATGAATTTATGTGAAAGGACGGGGAAATGTAGGAACGCCCCGTACTAAAACTGTTGGAAAGACAGAAATTCTCAAATTGAACAAAAAACTTGTAAAAAATAAATCTTGAATTTTACAAAATAATACGAACAAGCAGACATATCAGGCACGCATAACATAAGGGGAAGCTGAGCATCGTTATACTGAGCATCGTTAAAAATGCTGAAAGAAAGAAAAAAGAAAAAAACAGGTTGCAACATTATCTGCAGTTTTTTGAATAAATAAACCAAAATTTTTGGAGCAAGGACATTTTGGGAGGTCACAATGACTTCCCATCAGAGCAACCTCTGGGGGGGGGCGCAATTTCTCAAGTTCTCCACTGGCGCTGGGCCCCCCAGCTACGCTACTGGTTGTAGGTGGGAGGACGCGGGAGTATTTAATTTTATCTCAAACGTACCCCTCACCCCTGTTTTTAATTACAATGTGTTCTTAATTTTAAATATACTTATATTGACATCTGTAATCTTTTGGCCACATTTTTACAGCACTAGAACGTTGTATTTAGCATGTCGAATTACGTGTTTATTTAGAGGTTATGGTGGCGACAAATCTTTTACTTTGTGCATAAACTGGACTTGAGTTAGGCATGTAGATTTTACAAACGCTTCATCGGATAATGTGCGATAATCATCATTAGTGCCCCAGGAAGAAGTCACGGGAAATCACTGTGACCTCATAAAAATGTCTTTATGCAATAAATGATCTCTGATGTTTCGGCACAATTTGACGCATCGTTGCAACATTATTATTTAAAAAATTATATTGATGCTTAATGTCTCTTCCCACTAAATGCATATACAGGGTGTCCACTCCAATCGTGGACCAATAGCTAATTTCTAAACCGTTAGAGATAAGCATATAGTTTATTTAGGAAAAAATCTCCAAATTACGAAAGGAATTTTGGGTCTATTCAATGTTTTTCAAAAAATCAAATTTTGAAAGAGTTACGAAATTTAAATTTTTATACAGTCCCCCAATCCTATCAATCATATTTAGTAAAACATTCTTGACACTGTAACGTTTAAAACTAAAAAAAAATCACTCTTCTACCACAAAAATTGACCGAGTTATGACGTTTTGAAAAATCAAGATTTTGCATTATTTCATGACGTCATCGAGCGATTGCTTAAGGGACCGTATGCGAAATCCTTCAAAATCTTGATTTTTCAAAACGTCATAACTCGGTCAATTTTTGTGGTAGAAGAGTGATTTTTTTTAGTTTTAAACGTTACAGTGTCAAGAATGTTTTACTAAATATGATTGATAGGATTGGGGGACTGTATAAAAATTTAAATTTCGTAACTCTTTCAAAATTTGATTTTTTGAAAAACATTGAATAGACCCAAAATTCCTTTCGTAATTTGGAGATTTTTTCCTAAATAAACTATATGCTTATCTCTAACGGTTTAGAAATTAGCTATTGGTCCACGATTGGAGTGGACACCCTGTATATATACTCGTATGGGATAATTCGGTAGAACTTGGAGGTTCATTCCACAAATTTAAAATTTTCCCTTTCCCAAAAATTTAAGTTTGATGCTTTCCGGATAACCAGTAATGCTTCATCTGATTCCCAGAAGTGATAAGGTCCATTGCCATTTACGGGGTATCAGTAAAAAGTGTAATAAAAGAACTTCACAGCAGTTCCAAGTAGATATAGAGCAAGACTTTACGTAACCCTTTAAGACAAAGGGGGAGAGTAAAGTGACAGTTGGATCGGGAGGGTTAAATCTCACTAACTGTGAGGTTCCTCTTTTTTCTTCAACGTAAATTATTATAGATAAGCATGATAAACCTTTCAAAGAGCATGAATGAGCAATATTGCAGGCTTGTCATAGAAAAAAAACAAGTTTAGTTGAAAGTGTAATGTTGAATCAAAACAAAAAAGTTGCTGATTTTCAAGAAAGCATTTCAAGGTTTTTAATAAAATCCGTAAGTCCATATAAGCCCTTTTTTCAGCAAATGGGTCCCTAAGCACGCCATTCTCCCTCCGTCTGTGTTCTACATACTCTAGTATTTTTATAAATATTTTATTTGTATCATATTTAGCTGTCACTAAACCGTATATTTAAATCAAAAAAATTCTTTCTTAGTATTTTATTTGTTATATTGGAAACTAAGTTTGTTTTTTATTTTTTTTAAATGGGGGGTATTAAAACTAAATATTTTTTAAAAATTAGCCAAAAGTTAAAATACAAATGCTTACAGTTTTGCCCGTGCGTGCCAAAAAACAGTTAATGTAAAGCATAAATGATCTTGGACTCATTCCAAAAATAAATAATACAAAACTTTCAAACAAAGTATCTCCACAAAATGTGACGAAAATTTTAAAGTAGTTCGAAAGTGTACCGGTAGCCGTTATCTAAAACCCAACAATCAACGAAGAGTAACATAAAATATATAAGCAATCAATTCGATGCATTTTAATTAATTACTTTGCATAAATCTTGACTTTAAAACATGAAGACTTCATTTACAGATGTCTTAACTTAAGAATTTTCGCTTATTAATGGAAGGAAAAGTTTGTGATATGTTATAAAGAGCATCAGAAAATTGGAAAACTTCTCTCCTTTTCAACAGTCTATCGATTTTCACGACAGTAGCGCCTCAGCCCCGTTAAGAGTTGAGCGCTTTCGCAATTCTTCCAGAGATGGGCGCGTTGTACGGAAGTTCGGAGATCTTTGCGTAACTCGTAAATTACGAAGAGGTTAAGGAACTATAGCAAATTGTCTTTGCTTTTTCTTGAAAGAATATTTGATGAAGTTCTGAAAATTGTGTCAAATTAACTGATTTTTTTTCATTTTTATTAGAAAACTTGAAAATAAAATTGAAACATTGTGCATATATGAGTAGGAAAAGCTGCCATTTCTCTCTAAATAAGAAGATAATTTAATTTCAAGGAAAAATGAAAATTTGATACATTCATACATGAATCGGTAAGAGAAATTTATTTATCTTATTTCACTCGTAAATTAGGAAGAGGTAAAGGAACTATAGAAAATTATCGTTGCTCTTTCTTGAAAGGATATTTGATAAAATTCTGAAAAATTTATAAGAGACATTTAACAAAGGATATGTCAAATAAATTGATATTTTTTTCTTCATTTTATTAAAAAAAATTGAAAATAAAATTAAAACCTTGTGCATATATGAGTAGGAAAAGCTGCCATTTTTCTCTTAAAAAGAAGATAATTTGATTCCAAGGAGAAAAAAAAATGTGATATATTCATACATGAATCGGTAAGAGAAAATTATTTATCTTATTTCACTCGTAAATTAGGAAGAGGTTAAGGAACTATAGCATATTATCGTTGCTTTTTCCTGAAAGAATATTTGACATAATTCTGAATAATTGATAGAAATTTAACGAAGGATGTCTTCAAATAAATTGATTTTTTCTTCCTTTTTATAATAAGTTTTAAAGCTAAAATAAAAACGTTATGAGTTGGAAAAGCTGTCTTTTTTAATATGAGAATAATAAGATTTCAAGGAGAATATAAAATGTGATACGTTCATAAATGAATTTGTAAGAGAAAATTATTTATCTTATTTCACTGTTAACTTTTTAAAAAAAATATCTACTGTGCATACATGCGGAAAATAATAAAGTTTCAAAAAAATTAAAAACAGTTAAAATAAAGTAAAGTAAAAAAATACAAAAGTAAAAGCATTTGATTTCTTATACGTTTTTCTAATTGCATCAGTTGGTATAATGATCTTATATTAAAAACTATTTATAATTATCGTTATCATGAACCATTACTTAAACTGAATAATATGAAATCATTTTACTCAATTTTGAAGATTTCGATAATGTTTAAAAGGACCTGTCTCATCCAAAATTAGCAGTTGTCATTTTTCTGTAAGACAAAAAGGAACTCGAAACTACAAGCTTAGAAAATATGTATATTAAGCAAGACTGAGATAATATACAAAATCTTTATTGATTTTAATGGAATGCGTGGTAAACAAACTCTTTCTGTTTCAGTTTAAAACAACCGTTCATTTGAAATGGAAAAAAAAACTAAAACTAGAAGTTTTTTTAGACTCAATGAATGAAAATTTCAGTGCATGGAAGATAATGCATGGAATATAAATACCATTTAATCGGGAAAAATAGCGCTAGGAAGCATTGATTTAAGAAAAAGAATAATAAAATATTTTGAAAAGGCAAATTCCAAGTTTCGTTTTTTTTTTATCCAACGATAAGTCTTACACCGGTAGCATTTGTTTATCTATTTTGTAATTGAAGTTTGACATTATAAACATATAAATTGCACATAGTATACTTTTGAGCATATTAAAGGATTTGTCCTCAGCTGCGAAAAGGAATGTGATAAAAATGTTTAGAATATCTTTTTAAGAGGGCAATGTGCATTATTTAAATTTCGTAGCACGTAATTATAAAACAAAAATAATTAATAAGTTACATATTTGCTTTGTCCTTATGTAAAATTTCCAATTGAATCAGAGCTTTAACAACAATGTGGACATTGTAATATATTTCTAATAAGAGAAAAATGGGCTCTTATAATAATCCTAAGATTTCGCAGTAGCTTTTAAAAGTAAGAAAGAAGAAAAAATGTTCAGAACACTAATTTGTGTATCAGAACAACATGTATTTACTGTAAAGCCTGTTATTTCGTCATTGGAAGGTTTTTTGCGTCTATCTGTAACCCAACATGCAAGGGGTATTTCAGCATTTCAGAAATTTTCAATCACAGTTGAGACTGATAACATTTCAGCTTTGCAAAATATCCCTTTAAACACTTAAACGCCCATCATCTCAGCAATAAAATGTTGTCATTTGAGGGAAAAATTTTTAGCTCTTTTTAAAAATCTTCAACCAAAGAAACTGTTTAAACAAATTGATTCTGGAACAGAATCAAGTCTCATTCATGCCTCTATCAGATGAATTTTATATCAGTATTACTGAAGAAGCGAGCAGTTCGTTGCATATGAACAAAAGTTTCCTGGAGGAATCCGCTACTTATGAAGGAAACTTTTAATTTTTATCTAGTACTAGACTCCAGTGTACATGATTAAAGGCAAGGCATTGAGCTATGATCTACTGTGAAAACTGTCTCATTGTTTCACTATTCTGTTCATTTTGGCTATAGAACTATTACCAGTTCTTGCAAGCATGGAATCCCATAGCAACATCAATAAGAATATCTTCAACTCCACTCTTTCAAAAGAAAGTGCAATGAATATCTTAATTGATAACGACGTCACAGCTGCTGATAGCCTATATGAAGTCCCCATAGTGATGATCATCCTCTTATCCTGCTGTTATGGCATGATATCCCTGACAGCAATCGTTGGAAACTTTTGCGTCCTCCTCATAGTGGCCATTAGTCGCAGAATGCGGACTGTCACAAACTACTTCATCGCCAACTTAGCTGTAGCGGATATCGTCATCGGACTCTTCTGCATACCATTCCAATTCCAAGCGGCCCTGCTCCAGAGATGGGTGCTTCCTCCCTTCATGTGTGCCTTCTGCCCCTTTGTTCAAGTACTTTCGGTCAACGTGAGTGTCTTCTCCCTGGCAGCCATTGCTCTAGATCGGTACCGAGCAGTTATATATCCACTAAAGGCAAAAACCTCAAAAGTTAGCGCGAAATGGATTATAGTATGTATATGGATCTTCAGTGGTATCTCTGGCATGCCATATGCCATCGCTCTGAGAGTGACTCTTGTTTATGATACTGACACTGGCAATTTCTCCAAACCGTTTTGCCACAACGTAGGCATACCGACTCACATCTGGAACATTTACAACCATGCACTTGTATGTCTGCAGTACTTCGTTCCTTTGAGCTTGATTTCTATGATTTACATTCGCATTGGACTGAAACTCAAAGACACCAAAACACCAGGAAATAGAGAAGGAATCAGAGATGACGTTATTCTAAAGAACAAGAAAAAAGTAAGAATCTGTTCTTGATTTTTGTTTTAAAATTGTCTTAAATCATACATTTTCCATTATTTTAAAGCTTACTAAAATATATATAAAGCTACCAACATTCATACTTATATGCATGTCGCTAAGAAACTAGCTTTGAATTTGTTTGACAAGTCACTTTTGTCCGCTTAACTGAGTGAAAGTAATTGAAAAAAAAAGCAGCTGATATAAATAAAGTACACAATTGTCACGGAACTTGACAATTTTCTTCACAATCTGTGCTTTATTTACGGTGCTTTTCCGTTTTAATCACATTTTAGCATCTGGCACTTTTGATTATTTTCGATTTATTTTCACATATTTATTATTATCATTATTGATTATTGAGTTTGCTTTGTGTTTCACTTATTTTTATTCACCTGCTAAGACTTATTTTTTATATAAGTTACATCTGTATTAAGTTGAGAAAATAGAAATATATTCCTTACTAGACCCTATCTATCAAGCTATAAGTAAAGAGTTTTTTCTACAGTTTATAATATGTTGCTCTCGTGTAATAGAAGTTCATGCAAAACCATTAACGTGCGTAGAATGAAGCATTGTAACCGGAAAAACAATGCAACACGATGCTCGCGTAAAATATTATATTCTAATGTTTCAACAAATAAAGTTTCTGGCATATAACATGGTTCGAATTATTTAACCATTAATTACTCTGGCGAAACAGACTGAATATTTTAATTGCAAAGCAAAAAAAGGAACAAATTAGCAATGGCAATGCTGGAATACAATCGATGAATTTCAAGTTTACCAGAAGTCAGAGATACCCTTATCGCGGTAAAGCTCTACCGTACCCCTACATGTTAATTTGTGCTTTTATTTATGCAGAGCTTAACTAGAATGATCATAGGCATTTTTATGTTTAGTTGCAGGTAAGGGAGCGTTACAATTAATAGCCAATGTTACTATTCAAATCATTTTATTTTTCATACTATGTAAAACATACGTACTCCTTTTCTGAGAGCATTAAAGCTGCTTTATAATATGTTCAAGTATTTTTTAAATCCCTACTAATAATAAAGCTGAAGGTGGGCCTTTCTTTCTTTCTGTCAGTCGGTGACTCGCGTAGCACCAAAACACGATTTTCATAAAATTTGGCACAAAATTAGTTTGTAGCATGGGGATATGCAATACGAAACGTTTTTTGGAAAATTCTATTTCGTTCTTTTTCTATTCTTCTTCTTAGCTCATTTTTCATACAAATTCAATAAAATGGGGAAGAAATATTTCATACACATTTTCAAGTCTTATGTCATTCGAAAGCTTGACATTTTCTGCTAAAAATGATGTCAGTTCGAAGGTACTACGAGCATTAGAAGAGCTGTAATAATTGTTTATCCCAGAATTCAAGGCTTACCTTCAGCAAGCCAAACGCTTTTAAGTGATTACGCTCGAGAATAAAATTTGAAAATAAAGATGAAATGAATTATTTTATTAATGGAAATTAACTTTTCATGCTGCTACCATGGTTACGTTTTTATATCTCTTATTTGTTTTCTTCTTCTTCCCTTGATAATTTTTAAAATGTATTTGTTTTTGCCACAATCCAAACTTCAAGCCTTATTAAAATGAGTTAAATGAAATATTTTAACTGTTGAAAAAAATCGTCTGCATTTCTTTTCTCAGTTTTTAAGGAATTAAAACTCGGAAAATTATAAAAAATACCGTATAAATTGCGGAATAGTGACGTTCTTTCTACAATGTTTTATTTCGAAAAATGCATTGTTTTGTTTTTAAAGCTAGGAAAGAAAACTTTCTTCTTCTTTTGAACTTTGGTAAGCTTTCTGTTGGTTTCTGTAGGCAACAAAATTGTTCTTATTTTCTCTTTTGGCTTATTTTTATTTCATACTTTTAAGGAATTACGATTGAATTATAACTAAAATTGAGTATTCTATCTTCAATATCAATTTATTACCAAATGACTTTTCAATTTTATACCACAGGCCAAGCCGTGCGAGTATCGCTAGTAGTTAATAGTTCCGAAGAGCGGATAAGTAAGGACCGGTTCAAACGTGGTCCTTACTTGACTGCTCTTCACTATCTAGAACCTAGACAGACAGCTTTAAGCGCAGCCTTTTCAAGAACGTTACTTGCTTTCCAATGCACTATATCTCTGATGTTCACAAGTAAAACTGAAATATCACATAATTCAAAGTAATTTGTCATGCTTGTCACATTTTTAATTAATTAGTATATCAGAATAAGAATTTATTTTATAGTTGACTAACCAATGAACTTTTGTTTTTAAAGCTCTTCAACGTTTAACTTATTTAAACCTCATTCCATGTAAAATAAAGTTTGCAGGAGTTTGCAAGAGATGATAAATTTAAAAGGATAAATAAACGCAGTATCTACAAACTTGAAAAGCTTATCAATTAGTTTAAACGACACGGTATTGTTACGATATACTTTCCCAGAATCTGTATAGACCTTTGACGTCAAAACAAAATATTATTAATTTCATATTTACTTGTTCTTTTTTTTCTAAATAATGCGTGAATTGCCAACGTCTCCTAAATACTAATTAGTATTTAGGAGGCGTTGAAATTACACGAAGGAATTTTGTATCACAAAAAATTATAAATAATGGAGTAGTAAATTTAGTAGTTATAATGCATTGAAACGCAGCTTTATTGCTTGCCACAAAAATCAACAAAATAATTTCCTGCGGAAATTAGGTTAGTTATTAGTTATTTCATTATTGCGTAGATGAATAACTCAAAATGTTAATTACCTAAATTGAATATATTAGTTCGTCTAAAAGATATTAAATCGAGACAAAGTTTAATTAGGCCATTTAATTGAAACAGAGTAGCTTAAACGAAAATCCCTGTGATCAATAAGTATAGCGCAAACTAAATCATTATTTAAATACTTTGCAGATCTGATATACAAATCCTTTTAAATAATTACATCTTTTCAGAAACTGGAAGTGTGTTCAAAATATATTAATTCCATTTCATAATCTCACTACTCGCTACCGTTTTTAAATGTAGCATCTCTTTTCGCATCATTTTATGGAAATTTGATACAAAATTAATCACAAGGGCACTGCAATTTGAAATGAATTAACAACTATTTGTACCTAAAATTGAAGTTAAGTTTGAAAAAACAAAGAAATTGTAATTAAATTTATGTATTAACTTTTATTATTTACGCATTGATTTAACATTATTTGCTTTATGATAAACGTTTTACTAAGCTCCTAAAAAGGTTAAAAATACACACGTATAATTCTCGCGTACAAATTTTAAAAGTGTAATCATTTATTTCAGTTACAAGGTGTATTTTTAGCAATGAGAAGTTTCTGCATGTTTCTTTTTGTACCTCAGATGTCGTGTAGTCCCTCTTTTAAATTAGCATTCTGCCAACGTTACTCACCAACCGACCCCTCCTCTGCTAATGCGGTGCCCACGCCTTGCCAAGCGGGACAAGATGGTGAATCCAGAGCTGCTCAAACATCCCACCTGATCCTGCTGGTGAGACCCCCTCTCCTTCAGGTGGTGCAGGTTCGCCTCTGGTCCTCGGTATGGCAGGTGGAGCAGGGGGAGGCGTCTATGCTCTTCACACACGCCAACACTTACACACGTATAAACAAACGTACCTATGCCAATTTGTCATTGCGAAAAACATACTTTGAACAAAAGATGTCAAAGTTCATTTTTTTCTTTAGTTAAAAAAAAAAAATAAGTAGTCGACTTTCGTTATCTCGAAGCTGTAGAGACCAGGAAAAATATTCGACATAACCGAGGTTCGAGATACCGAAAATTTAAAATTACTTCTTTTCTTTTACTGGACACTCGTACTTGTTAAAAAAGCACACCCACAAATGCACCTAAAAGAGCGAAATTTCTAATCTGTCATCCAGAAATGCAAAAACAGGACTCGAATTATATAACAAAAATTTAAATTAAAAGATATCACTCACTAAGTTCACTTATGCGTCTTTTTCTGTTGGTCTCTTGATCCGGCGCATAAGAGAGAGTTCACTGTATTGTTGATCCTTTTTCAATTTCTATTTTAATTTCCCCTTCTGTACTAAGCTCCAATTGAGCCACTGCAAAGAACCTATCGTTAAAAAACTGCTAAGAAAATGTTAAATAACAAGCGCATTTCATCATTTTCCTTTGTCTGGAGTTGACCGGGGAAATACCAATTAAATTACGCCTTCAGTAAATTAAGAACTTCTCCCTCACTGAAGGAGCAGATGGTAAAAACGGTATTAAGAATTTTCTCAGACATTTAAAGGTCAAGTGCTTGGTTAACTTCACTTCTAAACCGAATGAACAAAAATTAGGACAAAAAATGTTATTGAAAGGTGACGGTGAAACTTCGAGATAAACGGAGTGACTTCGAGTTAAGGGTTTACAGTACCTTTCTGACAAATTTATTTAATTTAAGTGAAAAAGTTAATTCTTTGAAATATTTGTTTCTGCACTTGTTTAATAATCAATAATTTATTCTCAAACATTAAAAATTTTGAAAACTTTTTTTGAAAATTTGAAAAATGTAAGAAAATTTCAATTTTTTACAAACGCTAAGGCTTTTTTGTTTCTGCACTTATTTCAAAATTTCTTTTTGCGAAATGATCACAAGGATTACCCCAACAAATCTGTGCATTCATTTTCTTATATTTTGATTAGAAAATATTTTGTGACATTTTATGTAAAAAATTCTTAGAAAATTTTGTTCTTCGAGGTTTAACAAGCTCTAAAAATTTTTGTAATTTATAAAACGCTTATTCAATGCACAGTTCTGTTAAATAACTTATCCTGAGTGCAAAAAATATTGCTTTAAAGTTATATCTTTAATAGAAAAAATTCCTTAGCATTTCCAGTAACATAGAAACACTAAAAACTGATCACCGAGAAAAAGCACTTTAAAGTTTGGCTTTTCCATTAGAACACATAGCATGCATGACCTAAAGTCACTCATAACTTTTTAAATAATTTAGCTAGAACAATGCTATTTTTTTCTGAGTATTTTAAATAACTTTTACTTTTGAAATAAGCAATAAAATTTTTTTTGGTCTTTTGGTCATTTTTGAGGTACTGTAACCCCTTAACGGGAAAAAGTTCCATTATACAGCAATTACAGCAATTTAGGACCATCCAAAAACTTCGACAAAAGTGGAAATTCGAGTTAAGCGAAGTCGAGATATCTAGAGTCGACTGTACTTATAAATAAACACATGTGACCCAAAAGTATTATGAATACAGCAAAAATGCTACGTGCACGGATTTTTAGTGCTTTGTTTTTATATTTAAAAGCTGAAACAAGGGCTCTCCTTAACCTCGAAACGAATTCATGAAAAATTCACTGCTATTAGTGCCTTCATGAGCCGAGAGAATAGGTTTGCTAAGGAATGCAAATGTAAATCAAATTTCTTACATGAAGCATACATTTATTACTAAATTCTAATTTAAACCACTTCTGATTGCTCGAAAAATACAGAGAAATTGTTTCTCGTGTTCTTTAACTCTTTTGCTTGAGGTTATAACTTACTCACATAAAACGTACTGCTGAGTGTTGAAACGAAACAAATTTTTAACCACATGCTTGTCAAAAGCAAATCGAATCTTTCAACCTGCCATTCGCTTCCTTATAAATGATGCCCTTTTTACAAATTGATTAAAGAAAATACGTCGAAAACATCTTGTGAAAGAGAAAAATAAATATTATAAGTTAATAATTCAAATAGCGGTACAATTACAGACACGAATTTTCGGGTTACTCTTCAATAAAAAAAATATACTTGGGGGAAAAAACATACATCAAGGCTTCTCAATAATGTCATTCTATCATAGAATATTTTACACAGGAAAGGTGGTTTGGGCAATTATAACTAAATTTTTAATTATTTCTATTTTTAATTTCTGAAATAATGTAAATGTTTTATCTGTATTGAATTAAACATATTTTAGTTAGCAAATAGATGTTCTGAAAAAATAATTAAAATCTAAATTAACCAAGCAGATTATTGCAGTTCTTGTTGAACGATCTCGTAGATCTCGGATATTGTTGGAAGTTGGACATGGAAATTAGAAACAAAACTTGTTGAACGAAATGGCTTGGCTTAAATTTGGAGCTGAAGTGAAACTATTGGTTACATTTTGGCGAAATATATAAAATCGTTCGCTCGAATGACTCTGGAGCACAATTCGAACCATTAATTTTTCCATTTACTAGAAATGTTTGTGAACTTCATGCGTTCATCTTCTTTTAAAAATCTACAACCACAACAGCCGTGTAAAGCTGTTCTGTATCACATCAATATTTCTCGTCAGAAACTGACGAATCACATTTGCAACAATGGTCCTAAACGCTTCTGCTGCTATGTTATCTTATTGGATAATTCCATGATTTAATTAGTACACGTTAAATGTAACAAAACTTTCATATTTGTCACAAAACTAATATCCCAAGCTATAATTGCAGTTAATTGATATTATCAGAGTAGAGGTGCGTAAGACGTAACCCATATTGTGAAGAGAAAAATAATTATAGTACTCCAAACAGTATCAAAACTAACTTTCTTGTAAAAATTTTCCTTAAAAGAGATTTTTACTGATCGAATTACAGTAAGTGTTCAAAATTGAATCCTTGTCCAAATTAGACGCAATTAATAAATTATTTTTATTTGTTTCAATAGTTTTCTGTGCGCGTAAATCAGAAATAATTGTAATAACCCAGATAATTAGCGCAACTAAGCACTTCCACTTCAGAAGTTATTATTGAAACAAATAATCTGCTCTCTTTCCAAGTTTATTTTCCCAGTTCCAAAAGTTAGCATATAATGTGACTAACCCTTCAAAAACAAGCATGTCGCCTCTTGAATTATGCATAGAACTCGGCACAATTTTAATCACCTTTGTTGCAGAGGTCCCGCTTCCATTCTAGCCAAGACACTTGTAATTACTTAGATATCTGAAAAGCTTTACATCCCCAGCATTAAACTAATCCTCTCATTTTCATAGTGCCATTAAAATCGGCTTAAAGAACAAGAGTTGTGAGTTTATGTCTGATAATGAAGTAGTTTATATCTAAAATATGCTCGTGGTAAGTCGAAAAATGTAAGATGTAAAATGGAAAATTTTAAACAATGCAACTAGTTCAGGCAAAGATTGCGAAATAGAATGTTTGATGCAATATTAGTATATAATTTTTTGTTAAGTTTTTTTTTCAATTCAAAAATAAGAAAAGATTAACATAGAAGATGTGGAGAAAACTCATGATTTTTTTTATTTAAAAAGCTAGGAATACCTATAAAAGGATTATAAATCATATCGATCATGATTGTGGATTAAAAACTCTCCAAAATACGATGTGCAGTATTTTTTTTAACTAGCCTAAATATGATCGAGCTCACAATAAGGACGAAAATAGCCTAAATATGCTTTGTTCCGATGGCTCAAGTTTTTCATTTGCTTCAGTGACAGTTTGTTTGTACCATACTTTGTACAAATAATGTCTGTTACATTTGGTTCCATCATATATTTTAAATCTGAGATAAATTTTTAAGCATTTGTTTAGGAAGACCATTTACTTTAAGTCTTTTCTATAAGCTCGACATGCTTACATAGGGTCAAAAAATGCGCAAAAACTCAAATGAAAAACATAATGTAAAATTTTTAGCAGAAACAATTTTCAACAAAAATCTTCAACTTAGTTTGGATTACTAAAGGACATAAATGTTGTTACAAGTTCAGAGAGTTTTCTTGGTTTCGTAAAATGCAGTGTTTGACAAACAGCAACCCTTATCTGACTGTGACTTGAGTTCTTCTCACATATTTTTGGTAAATTCTTTTAATTAAACAGTGTCAGATAGATAAATATGTTAACAAAGTGAACGCAACAGGCTTTTAGTCGTAAAAATAGAGATCAAATTAAACCTGACGGACATAATTAAAACCCCACGTATCGCATCTACTCAAAAGGCAAAAATGGGGGGAAATAAAGGTGTATCTTTCTAACAAGATGTTCAAGAGTGATCTACAGATTAAGAGACATATACAGCTCTTTTAAAGTGATTTGGGGAACGTTAGTTTACGGCACTCGAGATATGATTGATTTTATGTCTATAGAGATGGCTCTTACCTCAATGGTTTCATGAATACTGGTTCAAGAGCACTCTCATTTTGTTCTTCCTATTCGATTCTGCAGGGTCATTCAATATAGCGTTGATGCTGAGTTTGAGGCAATTTAAATTACCTTGAAACTTTTCAGGAATCTTGAAGATAGATTTGATAGTGTTGTCCTGCTTTCTGATCAACCAGAAGCAAAATTAGGCATTTTCGATGTCGTAGCTGAAGGGATCACTATAATTGGTCGAAGGCGACACTTTGCCAAAGAACTGGGCATGTACCTTGAAACCTAACGGCACTCACTACCTTTGATGAAAAGTTTTCGTATTCTAGTTCTGACACAGCCCTTAGTTATTACCAAAAATTTTGATTTCTTTTTCTGTGTTACCTTGCATGAATTTCGTCCAACAATCAGCGTGAGCAGAAATCTTCCTCCCAGAGCTATAATTTTCTGGTGGAGGTTTTCATGAATCTAAAGATTGCAAGACTTTGGAAGACTTCTTGGAAGAAAGATATTTCTTCTCATGTACTTTTTACTTTTATTATTTCTATTTATTAATTTTTCCATACAATAAAAGAAATGAAAAGATCAGTTTTGTTAGTTGAAAAAGGTAAATAAATGGGAAAAACTGGTTTCTCATTATAAGGGAACGAAACAAAGAAGTATCTAATTATTAGAGTCTGGAACATGTGCACTAAAAATCAGCTTAATAAGCATGCAAATATGCACTAAAAGTACGTAAAATATGTAGTAAAAATGGAAAACTATGTACTAATAAATTTTAACTTTTCAGTAGAGTGGTATTGTCAAACGTGAATAAAAAATGATTGATCCTAATATTTTTGCATCTGATCTCATTAAGACAATAAATACACATTAAAACAGCTGTTCAGACTGAAAATGGATAAAACATTGATTACTATTATTGACATGAATGAAAATGTGTTCTTCAAGGTTTCCGCCAATAGCACTGAATTACGAAATTAAAGTTTATAAAAAATACAAATATTAATTAATAAAATACAAAAAATTTTTGCTGATCTTTATTTTATTTGGTGTGCTAATTTCGGAAATGAACTCAATTTTTCTCCATCACGTCAGGATGGTTTGTAAAACTGATTTTTCTTTTTGCTACAATTAGCTATCTCTAAAAGTATTTTCTAACCAATTTATCTGGCAAAGTGGGGTTCTTTTCATTCAAATGCATGGAAAATATCCTAGTCTTGGTGTTAAATATTAATTCTACAGCAATCAGTTACTTTTTATTGGTCTAAATGGAAGAAAAAGGATTTTAAAAAATGCCAAATTTCATTCATCTGCTGAGCAAAAAAGTGACTATATCTCAGGAAGATTTTTTTAACTTGGTTCGAAATGAAAAAAATGGATATTTGTTCTGGTAATTATTACGCATTACAAATGAATAATTTCTTTTGTAATACAATTGTAGCTAAAATATTATTTTTCATTTTTGGCAGTTTTTTTGCACCTTCAAAAAAAGTGGAAAATTTTCACTTCAAAAAACCATGGGGAAAATCGGAAAGTAAAATATTTGTGTAATGAAACATTTTCTGCTTGATGATTTAAAATATTTTTATCAAATGAATGTTTAAACAAACAAATAAATGTTTTAATGCACAGCGAAAAATGAACTGTTATTTTTACAGTATAATACTAGCAGCCAAGGTTCTAATTTAAAACTGTCAAATGCACAGTAATAAACTGTAAAACTAGCAATTTTACAGTTTCTTACTGTAAAGTTAAAAATTTTACAGTTTATCCCCGTAAAATTGAACTGTATTATACTATAAAAACAACATTATATTACTGGTAGCAGAGGTTCCAGTTTAGTACTGTAAAATGAGCAATTTTTACAGTTTATTACTATAACATTAGCTATGTTATACTGTAAAAATAACATTCAGTTTTTAGTGTGATGAAACAATAAATGGATTAATTAATTAATCAATATATGAGAAAAAAGTGAGGGAATAAAATAGAGAACGAATAAAAAATAAGTTAATGAAAGAAAAAAAGGTGAACTAATTAGTAAAAAATTATGAATGAAGTAATAAATACGGCTTCAAATAAATAAATAAATGAATAAGTAAATGAAATGAACTATTTTACTTTGCCCCACCCACTTTGCCTCGAGTGCACTTGACAAGTTGCTTTGAAAATTTAAAATCAAATTTTGCTTAATATGAGCTAAAGACATACTGCACTAAACGTCAGTAGATCTCAATTTTTACTTAAAGTGATAATTACAAGAACTTTATCTTTTTATAACAACAAAAAATATTTTAATAAATGACAGGTCCTTCAATGTATGTATCATAGTTAGAAAATGACGAACTATTTTGTTCTTTGATCTTTATTTTTTACTGGAATGAACTATGGGTTTAGGTATTTCGTTAAAACATTGCTAGATAGATAGCACTACAAACTTAAAATATTTTACCGTTTCACTTTGCCTCACATTCCTCTACTATTTAACTTTGTTTCGTGCCAAACTTTTCGCTTTTTACAATTTCATCTGCAGTCATATCTTCTCCATTATCAGAAATTGTACAAGCAAAAGTGCTCAAGTATAATACTTCGGCTTAACACTCATTATCCGGATTCTTATTGAGCCGGATTTCGCTTAATCCAGACAGCCACTTAGATGCTTGTATTGTATAAACACAAAGGTGAGTTAGCGCTATATTTTTGTAGGCCTAGTATTTACTAGGTATATTCACTTAATTTTCTCTTTCGCAGTTTTGAATTTCACTCTCTTAAATTCAAAATACAATTTTTACTGCATACCGTAGTTAGTTTCTGTACCTTAGCTTGATGTGTAAGTTGTTTTGTTTAACCTGTACTTTCATTAATTCGAGGCAATTGGATCCCCTAATAGTCCAGGTTGAGAAAACTGACCTATATTTATGCGTGAAAATAAGAATAATAGTAACAAAGAATGACATTATAGTTTTGCAACTGAAAATATCAGCTGCTAAGAACCATTAATCGCGTACCAAACTAATATTTACATCAAAGCCGGTTGCTGCACCTTCCCCCTTGATAAACTCTTTCTGTAAGTTCTTGGATAACAGAAAGGGCAATATTCATACCAAAAGAAATTGTTTTCCATGACTCGCCTGATTTTCCTCTCAATGTGAAAACAAAAATATTTTCTGTTGATTTTCTTCGTTAAAAAAAAAGAAACGATTGCAAAGCTCAATAATGTTCTTTTATTTCAAATACTAGAAGTTTTTGCATTTATGTGCATTAACATCTAAAATATATGCAACTTCTTTGCACATATGCATTCGCATATGTTCTGGACTCTGCAATGACGTAATATCTTGCTTTTTTTAAGAATTAGAGTATGAAGAACATTTATAATATAGAATAGCCTAAAACGTAAATAACTACCAATATTAATTCATTAATTCCGTCCTCACTAGAGGACAGAATTTTACACCGAGTTAGTAATATGTACGTTTCTATGAACAAGTCTGAAATTTAAAAAAATCTATTCCTAGACTTCTAGTTGGGCACAAAAAACGATGAGTTGTTGATTTTGTGTGTACAGGTGCATTGCATTGCTAATGGACAATTGCAAATCCGTTTCACTTGCCACAGTGAATATGGCAACCAATACTCCATTTCTGCTGAAGCATCTATGGTTCAATAGACTAATGGCAGAACCAGTTATTCATTAGCTTAACACCCCACTGCAAATGTTTTGTAATATATATGTATGTATAATGAAAGCAGATGCTTTCTGGTAACCAAACCACACATGTGAAACTAAAGTTATTTTCCTGTAAGCAGCCGTGAACGTTTTATGTGTGACTTTTGTGAAATAATTCCAAAAGATTGTTCAGAGCAGTAATAACTACGGGTATTTGAATGCATAACAAGGAAATTAAGTTGAACTTTTTTACAGAAAGATGTCTGTAGTAATAGTAGGAAAAAAATTCGCTTCTAGCATTTTGCTAAGTAATTATTGTGCGGAAAGTAGGATAAATCTGAGATTTTAGATGCACTTTTTTATTTTGCAGCTCTGTAAAAAGATCCCATGGTGCACAAAAATAAAACTAACCGTGCTGTGATATCAACTGGTTATCATGCAATATGTGTAGTGCTACAATAAAAAAATAATCTTCTTTAAGAATTTTGTTCTCAACTCTTATATTGTAGAGTGGTCACCCTATGCTCTAAGTAAGACCCTGCAATTAGGCGGGACTCAGGCCATGCTTAGCGTATGAACAGAATTGAACCATGAATACGTGAAGTATTGTTCACTTAGTTCAGACAGAACTAAACCCAATGGTTGCAGTGCAGTGAACTTGATAATGTTTGAACATTCATTAACATCTGATGATCCGTCGTGGGATCGTAACCTCATTTCAAATTAAATTCTTCATTTTTTTAATTCGTTTTTTGGAATCTTTCCTCCAAGTTTGAATTATTTGAATTCCTAATAGCGGCTGAAAGTACTGATTTTTAATTTGCATGTGTTTTGCTATCACGAAGCAAAGTCTTAGAATGAAATGTTTTATTTAGGTTTTTGGCAGGGTGGTTTTACACAGCTAATTCTAGGTTATACATTAGGGTGGAGTGAAAACGCTCGAAAAAAAAAGTTTATCGCAATTAATTAGCCTGTATGCGGAAAAGTTGCCACTTACAAGTGTAACCATATCTCTGAAGTTTTAGCTTCCTACGAAGTTATCTTCATCTGCATATTTACCATAGAATCTTCTATAAAATCGTTATATTTACGAAAGTTTAATGCCGCTCTTTGCATGTTTTCCTTTAGAAAAGAAATCAAGATCTCGTCAGGTAAAGATGACAGCATAACAAGCTCCATTACAACTCCTATAATTTGTCTTTAAATATTTAGGTTAGTTGTCTTCCAGAACTCCACAATATTGTCTTTTAGTTTCAAATTTAAGCAACGAAATTCTCGATGCTATCCTTGATCTAATAAATCCGTCCAGAGCGTCATTGCTACATACAGCTACTGATAGATTAGTAACTATTTTCATGCATCCCTTTACTGCTTGTGAATGGCACGAATATTTTAAAATATTAATATCCGCAGGAAGATCCAGGATCATCATCTAGTTCACCTCATTAGAAGAAATAGATTTCGTAATCGGGTGCTCGGTAAGGTTAACTGAATTCCAGTTAAATTAATCCATATAGTTATCTACATTGAAATGTACAATGAGAATCTTGAATTCTCGAACATTTCCTAGCAGCATCATCTCATCGGCCGATGATCGGCCATTCATCGAAACCCGATGAAATTCTCATCGGCCGATGATCCAATATGTCTCATCGGCCTAGCAGAATCCGAGCAGCAAAATCCGATGAGAATACGATGAGATTTGGAGCAATTTACGAGCAGAACAGTCCCGTGCCGAGGAATTTCATCGGGAAACTTGATCGGAAGGATATCGTTTTCCGATGGAATATTAAGCTCATCTTATTTTCATCGGGAAAGTTGATCGGAAGGATATCGCTTTCCGATGAAAAGTAGCTCATCGAAAATCGTGCTCGGATACTGATCGGAACGATGTCATCTTGCGTTACAGGATCAGTTTACGAGGAGTTTGTTGATCGGCCGAGCAAAATCCGATGAGTTGATGCTACTTGGGTTTTTATCGAGTTCAGCCATCAGTCTACACTCTAAAAATCTTCGAAGGCCCAACTTTCTCACGTGTATTCGATCATTAGACAGCATAGATAGTATAATTTTCTCCGGATTCCCAAAATAAACGTTTCATCGCAGTGTTTTATCTACTATATTCTTTAGCTCTTTAGGTAGAAATCAAGATTTTTTTTATTATGCTGTAAAAATGTTGACTACCATACTTTTCTCCTCCATGCCCCACCTATTAGCATGACGTGATGATTTAGATTTAATATCAAACCACATGCATGCCTACTCTAATAACTACTGTGTTAATATTCTCAAGTTCTTCGATGGGCCGCAAAATTCTATTTGCTTTCGTTAGTCATCTGGCATGACTCATTTTTTCTGGAGCATTTGATGGCAAGTTGAACGGAATTTTTCCATTTGAAATCCCAGTTCACATTTCGTAGAGATACAGCTGGTCCGTACTAAGTTCATTAAAGGCTATCTTGAGCAAAGTTACTTCTATTCTTTCAAAAAGTGAACGATAGGCCATTCCTTCACAAGATTCTAGTTCTTGTTCACGTTTCATCGCAGTGTTTTATCTACTATATTCTTTAGCTCTTTACGTAGTAATCAAGATTTTTTTATTATGCTGTAAAAATGTTGACTACCATACTGACGTGATGATTTAGATTTAATATCAAACCACATGCATGCCAACTCTAATAACTACTGTGTTAATATTCTCAAGTTCTTCGATGGGCAGCAAAATTCTATTTGCTTTCGTTAGCCATCTGGCATGACTCATTTTTTCTGGAGCATTTGATGGCAAGTTGAACGGAATTTTTCCATTTGAAATCCCAGTTCACATTTCGTAGAGATACAGCTGATCCGTACTAAGTTCATTAAAGACTATCTTGAGCAAAGTTACTTCTATCCTTTCAAAAAGTGAACGATAGGCCATTCCTTCACAAGATTCTAGTCCCCCCCCCCCCCACAATGTTTCCACAAAACCCTTTAGGGGCTGTAATTGTTCCATCAAAATGTTCCATTAGATGACGTATCGGTAAAATTCATTAGTATGTAATAAGCAAATAAACCATTGTAAAGGTCGTCCAACAGAGACATGAATTTGTCTTGTATTGACCACTGTTCCGTCACACCTAATAGCTTGTACCTTAGAAATGTCATGACTTTTCTCTAAAAAACTTAATATGCTAATTTTTATGGCATTTAAAGTACTAGTTTTGGAAGAGACATGGTCAACATAATTAGATCCGGGCTCTAAAACTAAAGCAATATGCTCTTCTGTGATTATTCTTTTAGCTCTCCTTTTTAGCCTACTTTCCCGTTAAAATTAAAAGAATGACGAAAAAAGTATTAAAAGTAGCTTAATGCATCTAAAAAATATCGTCCAGTCCAAAAAATATCGCCAAGTTAAAAAAATATCGCCAAGTCCAAAAAATATCGCCAAGTTAAAAAAATAAAAAGGTAAAATGAAAATCGAAAAATTAAAAATTTGAAAGTAGGGTATTGAGATGGGGAATTTGTGTGTCGGTCGGTCCGTCGGTCGGTCTGTCGGTCGGTCGGTCTGTCTGTCCCCCCCTAATAACTTTTGAATGAACATTCCGATTTGGACAAACTTTTTTTGTTGGAAAGATCTCGGCGAGTACAGCTCATTCCCATATTTGATTTTTCGATTTGAACAATTTTTGGTTCAACTTTGAACCGTTCAAATAACCTGTCCCGCGATGCTAACTTTTGAGTGAACAGTTCGATTTGAACAAACTTTTTTTTGTTCGAAAGATCTTTTCAAGGATACTTCATTTCCGTATCTATATTTTCGATTTGAGCAATTTTTCGTTCAACATTGAACCGTTCAAACAAGCTGTCACCCCTAATAACTTTTGAATGAACAGTCCGATTAAAACAAACTTTTTTTTGTTCGAAGCATCTCGGCAAGGATACTTTATTACCGTATTTAAATTTTCAATTTGAGCATTTTTGGTTCAACATTGAACCGTTCAAGCAACCTTTCTCAACCGAATAACTTTTGAGTGAACAGTCCGAATGGAATAAACTTTTTTTGTTGGAAAGATCTCGGCGAGTACAGCTCATTCCCATATTTGATTTTTCGATTTGAACAATTTTTCGTTCAATATTGAACAGTTCAGAAAAAAAAAATTAACATTAGCGTCTACGGGGAATTTAAGTTGAATGTTGATCCTGAACTTAAAGTCGGATCTCCTTCAAACTAACTTTGTAAGAAAATGGCTTTGATAAGTAATGTTTGTAAAGTACTTTTCTGAGAATTTATCTGTGAGGACTCTGACTCCGACTCCGACTCCGCAAACATGGCGGAAATGCAGGTTCAGAAAAAAAATGACTGACTGTGCAGACGATTTTTTGTTTATTTATTCATTTGTTTTATTTTATTTATTATTATTTTTTTTTGGCAGACGATTTTTTTTGTAACAAAACAAAACGAGAAATTTTATTCTTTATTTATATTTAACAACTGGCAACGGATTAAAAGTGAAATTCGAGACATTTTATTAACGGACGAGTTTTTTTTTCTTTTTTTTTCTTTCTTTGATAAAATGTGTTTTGATGCTCTTTGTACTTTTATTTATTTATTTATTTATTTTATTATAATTTTTTTTTTTTTTTGAAAACGATGGAGGATTTTTTCTAAGGAGGAACTGTAACAGTTACTCTTTAAAAGGTGCGACAAAACTTTATTTATTCGTTAATTACTTTTTGCGTGTCTATTTCATCTGATGAGAGGGGTATATTTTGCTTTAAGAAAACAGCTCTAAGTGCTAAAAAGGTATGTTTGACATAATTTTCAGTCTCAGATAATCAAGAGAATAATGATCAGATGCGAGAATGTCGATGTACGGGAAAGTAGGCTCGTTTAGTTCTTGACAGAACTTCTTGTTCCTTCTTTAATTTGAATTAAAATCTTGTCTTTTTGATTGTCAAAGTACAGTCCACATTCTTCTGATGAAGAGAGTTCTTAATTTTTCCTTTTCAAATTAAGACAGTTTTTATTCCTTTCCTTTCTAATTTTACCACGATCGACTACTTTAGAAGAATCTCCTTTCATAATTATTCCTATATTTTTCAAAGCAGCATTTATGAGAATTGAAGCTGAGCTAACAGACACACCGGTTTTGTCTCAAGCCTATGCTACATTTGGAAGTCTAGTTCGCATTTGCGAAATTGATGGAGAATCTTGACTTATAATTGTACTTTTCGTTTTGAGTAGTTCATAGGCAGAAACGGTATCTTCATTTTCGTGAGAAGAATTAGAAAAATTCAAAATCTGTCCTATATTAGAAGTAGAAAGTCTACCTGTTCACAATGTCTTGCAGTTGAGTATTTTTAGCTCCGTCGTTCCGTTTTAATCTCTTTTAAATTATTTTGCTTGCTTTTGTATCAACATTTTCAATTATCATTTTACCTAGCGTTCTTTGATGCGTTAAAAATGCCCTTTCAGCTATAGGAACTTTAATTTTGCAAGAACAGAGAACAAAGTCCTTGCATTTTCATAATGAAATATCAAAAAGATTTTGCTCAACTGATTTTCTAAAAGACACATCCTTTTGGAGAAAAAAAAAAATAGTACACCTGTTTGTTTTAAATTCTTTTTAACATAACGATATTTCGTATAGAGCGATTCCATACCAAATCACCGAAAAAAAAAAAAGTTGGTCGCACGACCGACTCGGATTTTTTTTTAATTTGGTACACAGATTGATGGTATAGAGGTATGAAAAAGCCCAAAAGGAAAGTTACCTGCTCCACTTATTTTCTGAGATACATGCCCTCAAAGTTTGTCCGCCACGTCAAAATACTAAAAAAGTGATGTCATTTAATCATTTTTTATAAAAAATTCTACTCATGCAAAATAAAAGTGTTAGATATCTATGGAAACTAGTTACTCCAGACATTCTGAAAAAAAATACTAGAACGTTCATAATGAAAATTACCAAGGTACAGGGCTCTTTGAAGTTGTCACCATAAAAACTTGATTTTGCAGATTTTGCTAAAATTCCGGCATTTATTACAAAAAAAGGCAAACAAAACCAAAGGTTTTCTCACTTTCTGGTAGTGTACAGGTCCTCCCTGTAAATTACTACGCAATAAATTTTTTGGGTTTCTCACTCCTTCTTGGAAATATTTTAGCTTAAAGATAAGCCGTAAGGCAAAAAATGCGTTTTTGGCCATCTTGGCAGCCATTTTTCTCATAAAGGGGGAGCAGTAGAAACTTTAATTTTTTTTTTAAACAAGCCACTGATATGTTAGCTATTCACAGGAAAAGAGTTTACTTTTGGTTATTTCTCCCATTAAGAGATATCCTGCTGACAGTATATGCATGTTTTTCGCGACGACCATATGCTTTTGTTCCCCCTCTCATGGACTTAAAATTAATTAAACCAAAAAATAATGATATATTTATTATTAGCTGTATTATCTACCCAATATGTCATGAAATTTAATCTATTAAATCATTGAACAATAAATTAGATAATTGATGAAAAAAAGAAAAAGTATTTCTCTGATGCCTGAGCATTATGCATTCATAATTATAAAGCACTAAATACTTTCTTGAGAAATTAATTAACATGAATGAGCTCTAAATATTTATATTATAAGCAATACCCAATCTTGTGATTGGGATACTCCTGCTTTTAATTGAAGAATTTCTTGAATATCACATGAATAGCAGGAAAATAAATGAGGTCTTTTCGTTTGATGTAGGATATTTTATGACAAATTTCATTTGATGGGCTACTAACTGAGCATGGTGATAAAGAGCTATTAATTTCAGCATCGAATTCCATTTTACCTTATCAACAGTTAAATATTTATAAAATAATAAACAAGGGTATCCTCCTGTTTATAGCCATCAATCAGGAACATCCAATCACAAGATTGGGTATTGCCTATGAGATAAATATTCGAAGCTCCTTTATTTAATTGATTTTTCAAGAAATTCTTTAGTACCTACCCCTTTATACCCTTGTTCTTTGTTGCAGTATTATTTTGTAGAAAATAGAATGTACGCTTTATAGTATCTGTGAACTAGTATTTTAGTGAGTAAACTTATTCTTGTCAGTTCTTATCAGTGCTCAACACATGTCAGTTTTGTAAAGATCAGTATGGGAATAAATTGGTTGCACTAATTTTAATTCTTCAAGCATGGCTTTATATTAAATTATTTATTTAATTATTTTATAAATATTTAACTGTTAATAAGGTAAAATGGAATTCAATGCTGAAATTAATAGCTCTTTATCACCATGCTCAGTTAGTAGCCCATCAAATGAAATTTGTCATAAAGTATCCTACATCAAACGAAAAGACCTCATTTATTTTCCTGATATTCATGTGATATTCAAGAAATTCTTCAATTAAAAACAGGAGTATCCCAATCACAAGATTGGGTATTGCTTATAATATAACTATTTAGAGCTCATTCATGTTAATTAATTTCTCAAGAAAGTATTTAGTGCTTTATAATTATGAATGCATAATGCTCAGGCATCAGAGAAATACTTTTTCTTGTTTTCATCGATTATCTAATTTATTGTTCAATGATTTAATAAATTAAATTTCATGACCTATTGAGTAGATAATACAGCTAATAATAAATATATAATTATTTTTTGGTTTAATTAATTTTAAGTCCATGAGAGGGGGAACAAAAGCATATGGTCGTCGCGAAAAACATGCATATACTGTCAGCAGGATATCTCTTAATGGGAGAAATAACCAAAAGTAAACTCTTTTCCTGTGAATAGCTAACATATCAGTGGCTTGTTTAAAAAAAAAATTAAAGTTTCTACTGCTCCCCCTTTATGAGAAAAATGGCTGCCAAGATGGCCAAAAACGCATTTTTTGCCTTATGGCTTATTTTTAAGCTAAAATATTTCCAAGAAGGAGTGAGAAACCCAAAAAATTTATTGCGTAGCAATTTACAGGGAGGACCTGTACACTACCAGAAAGTGAGAAAACCTTTAGTTTTGTTTGCCTTTTTTTGTAATAAATGCCTGAATTTTAGCAAAATCTGCAAAATCAAGTTTTTGTAGTGACAACTTCAAAGAGCCCTGTACCTTGGCAATTTTCATTATGAACGTTCTAGTATTTTTTTTCAGAATGCCTGGAGTAACTAGTTTCCATAGATATCTAACACTTTTATTTTGCATGAGTACGATTTTTTATAAAAAATGATTAAATAACATTACTTTTTTAGTATTTTGACGTGGCGGACAAACTTTGAGGGCATGTATCTCAGAAAATAAGTGAAGCAGGTAACTTTCCTTTTGGCCTTTTTCATACCTCTATACCATCAATCTGTGTACCAAATTTAAAAAAAATCCGAGTCGGTCGTGCGACCCCCATTCGGTGATTTGGTATGGAATCGCTCTATAGTATTATCTTACTTTAGGTTGCATTTGTTGATCGATATAGAAGGAAATGAACTTTTCCCCCATAAGCATTTAAGATCGTTCCTTACCGCTCCACGGGAACACACATCGATATAAGCAGATTCAGATTCCTTTTAATTTGTTTATAAAAATTATAGGCGTATGTATAAATAATGTCTTATAACACCCGCATACGTATGTAGAATATTATGTTTGAAGATTTCAGGAGTTTCAAACAATGGACTTCAGTCTTGTGATCGAGTCTTGGGCATTTTGAAATGCCCTACGTGACGTGTGATAACTACATAGACTCACGTGGACGGAAAAAATGGCTTACACGTAATATAAACTAAAAATAACGTTCTAATGATAGGAGTTCAAGTAACTCGAAGAAAAAAAACCGCAATTGATAGTAGCAAAACAAGTGAACGTAAACATTGGTCTGCCAGGAAAAGCACGCGCGGTGCGCAAGCGCTATGTACAGTTGTACACTTAAAGATCATCCTACAATCGCCAAGGTCATTCACTTATTAACTGACTATTTATTTCAAATAATAAAGTTTAGTGCCAATCATTCGTAACTTCAAATTAGAGGTCTTATATTTTTATCATTCGTTTTTTCCAGATAGGTAAAATTTAAGCAAAATACTTAAAATTCAAGGCCAGATAGGCAGATAAAGATATTATTTTATTTTGCTAAAATTTTGTACAATAAATAAGCTTCATAAGGGGCAACTTTTCCGCACACAGGCTAAACTTGTTTTGTACTTTTATTTTTTCACTCCACCCTATTATACATGCTGTAAATTAATTTGACGTGTGCTGATGAATACATTGCGTGAAGAATTTGCCTCCTCTTTTGTTGTGCTCGTGGTACGAGCTCTTAACAATCAGTCATGTCTAAAACAAAAGATCTCGAAAACGTTGTTGTTATAAAAAAGAAGAAAAAAGTTCATAACACTAATCAAACCCACAAAATCTACCCCAGTAATATACAGGGTGTCCACTCCGATCGTGGACCAATAGCTAATTTCTAAACCGTTAGAGATACGCACATAGTTAATTTAGGAAAAAATCTCCAAATTATGAAAGGAATTTTGGGTCTATTCAATGTTTTTCAAAAACTCAAATTTTGAAAGAGTTACGAAATTTAAATTTTTATACAGCCCCCCAGTCCTATCAATCATATTTAGTAAAACATTCTTGACACTGTAACATTTAAAACTAAAAAAAAATCACTCCTATACCACAAAAATTGACCGAGTTATGACGTTTTGAAAAATCAAGATTTTGCATTATTTCATGACGTCATCTAGCGATCGCTTAAGGGACCGTATGCGAAATCTTTCAAAATCTTGATTTTTCAAAACGTCATAACTCGGTCAATTTTTGTCGTAAAAGAGTGTTTTTTTTTAGTTTTACACGTTACAGTGTCAAGAATGTTTTACTAAATATGATTGATAGGACTGGAGGGCTGTATAAAAATTTAAATTTTGTAACTCTTACAAAATTTGAATTTTTGAAAAATATTGAATAGACCCAAAATTCCTTTCCTAATTTGGAGATTTTTTCCTAAATAAACTCTTTGCTTATCTCTAACGGTTTAGAAATTAGCTATTGGTCCACGATTGGAGTGGACACCCTGTATAAAAATCAGTAACATAGTAAAATAAGGCATCAAGTTTAGTTTTAGTAATAGCAGGATTCTGTAAGGAATAACTTCCGCACGTATAACCGGTACACTAAAAAATTGATGTTTTTACAGTATAATACAGAGCAAATTTTGTAGTAAAAAACTGCAAAAATTGTTAACTATACACTAATAAATCGTAAAATTGCTGCTTTATTGCAACAAACTGTAAAATTGCTGCTTTATAGCAATAACCTGTAAAATCGCTAATTTTACAGTTTGATACTGTGCGTTTTAGTTTTAAACTGGAACCTCTGCTGCCAGTATTATACTGTTGTTTTTACAGTATAATGCAGCTCATTTTATGGTAATTAACTAACACTGCGATAATAAACTATAAAATTGCTGCTTTACAGCAACAAACTGTAAAATTGCTAATTTTACAGTTTATTACTGTGCATTTTAGAGTTTTAAACCGGAACCTCTGCTGCCAGTATTACACTGTAAAAACAACACTTCATTTTTTGCAGTGTACGCGGTGCATCAAGTATCCCATATTGAATTGTTCAGAACCGCACAGCATAGTTACTTTTTCTTGTAAAGAAGAATGGCGTATTCACGTGCGTAGTACTCTTTACAAACGTTACACTTTGTTTTCACTTCAAAACCATACATGGTTACGGCATTAAGAAGACCAAAGTTATTTTGGCATAAGTGCTTAAAAATTTCTGCAGGAAAATTATGCACTTAATTTAAAAAAAAAACTATTCTACATCTAAAAGTAATCATCGAATTGGATTTTTATTTCAGTTCACTCAAGAAAATAGCGTTATTTCAGGTTAAGACTTTGCTTAATATCACACTGCACTGACATGAAAGAACGCACCTACATTTCACAGCAAAAAAATAATATTTCTTGAAGAAAATTTGGAAAATATAATTTTTATTGCAGTAAAACTAGGAATAAAAACAAGCATACATTTTTTCTATATCCTGACAAAAAACATATATGGCTAAAAATATATACTTAGCCTACTTTTGAACACAAATTAGTGTGCTATATATGTTCACTGATGGATATATTCGTTTCAAATGTCTTTCTACTTAGATGAGGGAAGAGTATTATAGAGTATCATTTTCATTTCTAAAAATAACTTAACTGGGTTTCGCATAAAAATCCCCAAATCACCCTGAGTACAAACTATAACTAGCTGTAATGGACTGTCACTAGCAAACTATTACTTATTTTTTGAGATAGAAAAAATTTGCAAATGATGGTTGAAATAAGAAAAAGTCGCGTTATATGGAACAGGCAGTTTAATGTATTTAAAAACTTTGAAAGTTAGAATTTTTCACTGTTTTGAAGCTTCTAGTTCTTTTTATTAGTCATTTTCTTATTGTAATCCTTTATTTATTTCTATTTATTTTATTTTTAGTTATACAAAGAAATTAGTTCGCGATATCGGATCCACAATTTTTTAGAATCTGGTCATGAATATTAAACTTGAGGCTTGATCCATCTTCTTTCAACTTCTTACATCGAGTTTCAAACAAAAGATTCTCAAAAAGGAGATGAATTCAGCTTATATGCCCCCCCCCCCTCCAAAAATATAGAGCAAAGGTTCCGGTTTACTCATCCTAGATCCGGCAGTTTTAGATTGACATAAAAGATCTAACTTTCCTGCCGTCATTTGACAAGTTTTTTCTTTTTTTTTTTTTTTACTTTAAGATGAAGAAACTTTATATGGAGTGGAAAAACTTCTTAACTCTCGACATGCAGGGACAACCATATCAGGACCCTTAAAAGAATACGTCGGATATTATGTAAAACCAAGTATTCCGTAATATCCAACACGCCATTTTGGAAAACTAATCTTTAAACTTACTGGAAAATAACTGCTAAAAACGACCACAATATAAAAACCACAGTTCTTTTGATGCATTTTATGACGATAAATATCAATATTTAAGTCGCTTGTGCTCCAGTAGATTAAAATACTTGAAAACGTGCCAGCAGAAACTCTTGAAAATCTAAAACACACTTCATTCTCCAGTAAGTGATCTATCAACAACAACTGGTCAACACCCACTGCACTGTATCATGGGAGATTCATTCTAAATTGTTAATTGCTTCACTTTACGCTGTTGATTGCAGCTCCAAAACAGATCCAAAGCTTTGGTATGTCACAGTTCTCAATATTCCAAAATAACCTCGCTCGTCCAACAGCATGGAAAACTGCTGATTAAATTGTATATCTAGAGTATGTATATAACTGCCCCATTGCAGCCCTGCCCCTTCAGTATTTATTTTAGTATATAACTACTGATTGAATGACACGTTACTTATATTTACTGTTTGAGGCATTTGTCAATTTTGTATTCATCTTTTACTGTAAAAAACTGTCTCAAAAATGGCCACAATTAATTTATTAAATAATACAGATATAAAGCTGAAAGTGCAAATATGAATGCACTTATATTTTTTACAAGGTGCCGACAATTATTTGGAACAACCGGTTGGCAGTATAAGTTTGCACAATTTTATTGCTTAGTACAGTGGATTTGTTAATTATTCGGTGAAAATAATAAATAACTTTGGAAACGTTGATGATGATTTGATGACTTTCGTAAAACTATACCGTTGACATTGGTAGCATAAGTCAATAGGATCTGCATAACTATAAGCATACGAGATCGATTATTTTTACATTGAACAAAATACAATTAATGTAAGAATGAAGGCTTTCACGGCCGGTGTAAATATTAGTTAAGGATTCCGGGCTGTTGTGCCGTGGTCTGAATGGCTTTAATCCATACGTTTCGATCGCAACCTCGGCGGTCATCTTCAGTGGGTGTCGTTGATTAATTTGACGACTGATGCGAAATTTCACACCCATAAACACCCAAATAATTTTAACAAGAAAGAGGAAGAAGTAAAAGTTAACAAGCTTTGGCATCCGGTCATCTGTCAATCCCGAGGCCGG